>ML682125.1:143846-193468 GCA_007922195.1 Podocnemis expansa | reverse complement strand
GGGCCAGGAAGGGGCCTGTCGGGGGGGTCAATGGGGCCCAGCAGGGAGGGGCCCGATCCCCTGGGGGGGCTCAGCAGGCGGCCACGGGGGCAGTTCCGGGGGGCTCAGCAGGAGTCTCCCCTTGTCCCCCCCCCCAGCCTCTCACGTGACAGGTCGCTCCGGGGGGCGGGGCTGTCTCGGTCCCGGCCCGCCACGGCTCCTCTGTCACTTTCACTTTCTCCCGGGTCCGCCCCACGCTTGCCACGGGCGCCTCACGGAGTCGCTGCTCCGGAAATCCAGGGGCAGAGTCCCGGAGACGCCGGATCGGCCATCTTAGGTAAGGGCAGACCTCTACCGCCCGCGCGGACGGGTCATGAAGGAAGCCGCCATTTTTGAGAAGGGCATCGTGCGGGCGGCCACTTTGGGTGAGGGTGATGTAGCCAGGGCGGCCATCTGGGATGAGGGCAGCATGGCCCAACCCACCCCGCAGCGGCCATCTTGGATGAAGGCTGCCTCATCTAGTTTACGCCATGGCGGCCATCTCAAATGAGGGCAACAACGCCAGGACCATGCCAGGGCGGCCATCTTGGGTGAGGGCGGCGGTGCCAGGCCAACGCTGGGCACAGCCCAGCTGTGGTGAAGCTAGAGGACCAGCTGGCTGGCAGCCGGGCCTGGCAGCCGCAGCCACTCCCCATCCTCCATCCCCTGTCCTGGCCGCTATGCTGCAGAGCCTCTCGCTGAGGACTGGAAAAAAGGTGCCAGAGGACTGGAAAAAAGCAAATATAGTACCTATCTTCAAGAAAGGCAAAAAGGACGATCCAGGGAATTACAGACCTGTCAGCCTCACCTCAATCCCTGGAAAAATCATGGAGCAGCTTCTCAAAGAATCCATCCTGAAACACTTGGAGGAAAATAGAGTAATCAGGAACAGTCAGCATGGATTCACCAAGGGTAAATCATGCCTGACCAACCTCATCGCCTTCTATGATGAGATGACTGGATTTGTGGATGCGGGAAGAGCCGTTGATGTGATATACCTTGACTTTAGCAAGGCTTTTGATACGGTTTCCCACAGCATTCTCATTGGCAAATTAAGGAAGTATGGGTTAGATGCGTGGACTGTAAGGTGGATAGAAAACTGGCTAGAACAACGGTTTCAGCGTGTAGGAATCAATGGCTCCATGTCAAGTTGGCAGGCAGTAACGAGTGGTGTACCCCAGGGGTCGGTCCTGGGGCCAGTTCTGTTCAATGTTTTCATTAATGATCTGGATGATGGGATAGATTGCACACTTAGTAAGTTTGCAGATGATACCAAACTGGGGGGAATGGTAGACACCCTAGAGGGCAGAGACAGGATTCAGGGAGACCTAGACAAACTGGAGCAGTGGGCCAAGAGGAATCTCATGAGGTTCAACAAGGATAAGTGTAAAATCCTGCACTTGGGACGAAAAAACCCCATGTACTGCTACAGGCTGGGGAGTGATCAGCTAAATAGCAGCACTGGAGAAAAGGACCTGGGAGTCATGGTGGATGGGAAGCTGGATATGAGTCAGCAGTGTGCTCTTGCTGCCAAAAAGGCCAATGGCATACTGGGCTGCATCAGAAGAAGTGTTACCAGCAGATCGAGGGATGTGATCATTCCCCTCTATTCTGCACTAGTGAGGCCACATCTGGAATACTGTGTCCAGTTTTGGGCTCCCCACTACAAAAAGGACATGGACAAATTAGAGAGAGTCCAGAGGAGGGCAACCAAAATGATCAAAGGGCTGGAGCACAAGCCCTATGAAGAAAGACTGAAGGAACTAGGCTTATTTAGCCTGCAGAAGAGAAGACTGAGGGGGGATTTGATAGCAACCTTCAACTACTTGAAGGGTTGCTCCAAGGAGGAGGGAGCTCGACTGTTCTCGGTGGTAACAGAGGGCAGAACGAGAACCAATGGTTTCAAGTTACAGCTGGGGCGGTCCAGGCTGGATATTAGGAAAAACTTCCTTACTAGGCGAGTGGTGAAGCAGTGGAATAAGCTGCCTAGGGAGGTGGTGGAATCTCCATCTCTGGAGGTGTTCAAGTCCCAGCTGGACAAAACACTGACTGGGATGATCTAATGGGAGTGGTCCTGCTTTTTTTGGCAGGGGGTTGGACTAGATGACCTTGTGGGGTCCCTTCCAACCCTATGATTCTATGATTCTATGAGGGACAAAACCCAGATCATCCATGCGTGCCAGGCAGAGCCGCGTAGCTGCCGCCTGGGCACTGCACCGCTCGGTGGTGTGCCGCGTCTGGAAGCAGAAGGAGACGCTGCTGGCTCAGTACGGCCACGGCGGATCGCCCAACAGCAGTCGCAACGATGGGCGGGAAGGACAGGCCCCCGGCGTGGACCAGGCCCTGGCAGCCTGGTTGCAGGAGAGGAGGGCGCGGGGGCTGCGCCTGGCTGGACCCACCATCAAAGAAAAAGCCTGGCAGCTGGCCGCTGCCCTGGGCACGAACGATTTCAAGGCAAGCGACGGTTGGTTTAGCCGGTGGAAGAAACGCTTCACCGTCATGCCCGAGAAAGAGTGGGGCAGAAAGCAGCCAGCAGACAAACCCGCGGCTGAGCGGTGGTGGTGCAAAAACCTTCCCTGGTTGCTGGGGTGATTTGCCCCGGCTGACATCTACAGTGCTGATGAGACCGGGCTGCGGTTGAAAGGGCCCTGGGGGAGACGGCCTGGAGAGAAAAATGAAAGGCTCGGGGGAGAGAAAGCTTCAAGCGACAGGGTCGCTCTACTTGTGTGTGCTAACATGGACGGGAGTGACAAACGGCCTTTGGTCATGACTGGGAAGTCCAAACGATCCCGCTGCTTTCCGAAGGACTTCAGTAAACTTCCCCTCAGTTATGTCAGCGCAGCAAACGCCTGGATGACAGGAGACGTTTTCAGCAATTGGCTAAAAAAGTGGGATCTACAGTTTCACGTGCAGCGCCGTAAGACATGCTTCATAGTGGCGAACTGCTCCACTCACCCCCAAGGAACTTTTCTCACTAACATTCAGCTTGAATTCTTACCTCTTAATGCTTCATCTTCATCGCAACCTCTGAAGCAAGGTGTGATTAAGAACATGAAGGGGCATTACCAATCAAAAATGGCAAACCATATTACTCTCGCTCTCACTGCAGACCCCAGTGCCGATATTCAGTCAGTCCTAAAAACTGCACATTTGCTAGATTGCGTTCATCTTGTTGCTGAGGTGTGGCAAGATGTAAAGCTGGCAACCATTTCCAACAGTTTCAGGAAAAGCAAATTTTTGCACCAGCAGAAGGTGTGCAAGGTGAGGATATTGAAGTGTTTGATGACCCATTGAGTGACGTTCCACTTCCAGTCAATATGGAAAAAGAGCAGTTAGTAGCTGCTGTGGCTATGGATGAGGATTTGCTCACGTTCGGAGAGCTAACCAATGAGGAATTACTGATTGTGGCTGCTGCTGCAAGGCCAGGGAAACAACCATGCATTGACGAAATGGCTCATCAACAAGGGGCTAATCATGAGAGTGAGGATGATTTTGATGAAATTCCACTTCTAACAAACTCTGAGCTGTTGAAATCTTTGAACATGCTTCGGCACGTTTCACAGCTAGAGGGACTTGGTGACAGGGTTTACAGGTCTCTTTGGGACATTGAATCCCACCTTCGAAACAAAATTGTGACTGAGAAGCATTAGAGTAAATTAACAGGATTCTTTCACCCAAAATGAGTGAGTTAGCCATTCTTAATTAATTTATGAGTTGATACTCATCATATAAGTAGACTACACTGATGTTTACAAGGGAGAGCAAGAAGTTGGTGCAGTCATGGTTGATATTTGATTGTTCTTAAAGCACAACAATAAAACTTGATTCTTTTATAATGTTAACTCAGTTAATCCCACTCTCTTCATACAATATGGTGGCAGGCAAATAGCAAAAACCACAAATGGTAACAGAAAAAAAACTGTAAGACTATAAGAAGCAGGAAGTCTGCCAAACAATCAGTGGGGCCAATGGATGATCAGGATGTTAAAAGAGCACTCAAGGAAGACAAGGCTGTTGCAGAGAAGCTAAATTAATTCTTTGCATTGTTCTTCATTGCAGAAGATGTGAGGGAGAGTCCAACAGGTGAGTCATTCTTTTTAGATGACAAATCTGAGGAACTGTCCCAGATTGAGGTGTCGATAGAAGAGGTTTTAGAATAAACTGATCAACTAAGCAGTATTCAGTTGCCAGGGCTAGATGGTATCACCCCAGAGTTCTGATTCAGATTACTGGAGAATAAATAATGTGATGCCAATTTTTAGAAAGGGCTCCAGACGTGATCCTGGCAATTACAGGCTGGTAAGCCTAACTTTAGTACCCGGAAAACTGGCTGAAACTACAATAAAGAGCAGAATTATCAGACACATGACATGTTGGGGAAGAGTCAACACAGCTTTTGTAGAAGAGAAATCATGCTTCTCTGATCTACTGGAATTCATTTGAAGGGGTCAGCAAACGTGGGGACAAGATTGATCTAGCTGATACTGGACTTTCAGATAGCCTTTGACCAACTCCCTCACTAAAGGATCCTAAGGAAAGTATGTAGTCATGGAAGAAAAGAAGGCTTAGTAATTGGTTAAAAGATAGGAAACAAAGGGTAGGAATAAATGGTCAGTTTTCACAGTGGAGAGAGTAAAATAGCAGGCTCCTCCAAGGAACTAACTGAGACAAATGCTGTCCAACATATTCACAAATGTTCCAGAAAAGGGGGTAAACAGTGAGGTGGCAAAGGTTACAGACAATACAAAATTACTCAAGATAGTTAAGTGTGAAGAATTACAAAGTGATCTCAGAAAACTGGGTGACTAAGCAACAAAATGACTGATGTAATTCAGTGTTGATAAATGTGAAGTAATGAACATTGGAAAACAATCCCAGGACATACAAAATGGGATCTAAAGTAGCTGTTGCCACTCAAGAAAGAGATCTTGGAGGCTCTTTGGATAGTTCTGGGACCATCAGCTCACTGCAGCGGCAGCCATAAAGCTAACAGAACATTGGGGACCATTAGGAAAGGGATCGACAAGAAGACAGAAAATAGCATATTGCCTCTTTATAAATCTATGATAGCCCCACATCTTGAACAGTGCATGAGGATCTGGCTGCCCCATCTCCAAAAAGCTGTCTTAGAACTGGAAAAAGGCCACAGAAAGGTAATAAAATTATTAGGTGACTAAATTCTATTAAAAACAGGAGCTGTGGGAAATCTCAGGCATTAGGCTGAACACAGGGATGGCAGGAGTCAGCATAACTCAGGCCATCCAGCAGGTGGCACTAGGTCTCCAGATAATATTTTTTGATGGGCGAGAGACATGCCAAGAATCCAAAACTCCTTGTGCATCTCTCTTCTCATCCCCACATGCACGGGTATCAGCACATCAGTCAGTGCAGGGTTTCTGTGCTCTGGCCTACAAAGCAGCAGTAGCAAGCCTCCTAGCACAGTAGTCTAGATCAGTGATTCCCAACATTTTCTCTGCCATGGCACACCTTGCTACCTTTTATTAATTTGAGGTACCCCACCATATAGTTTCCAAATGAACTCATGAATATTCATGAGCCAATGAGCCAATCCAGAGCTCTTTGAGTAGTTATTCAAAAATTTTTGTGGCACGCATACTCAGACCTGATGGCACACCTGTGTGCCATGGCACACTGGTTGGGAAACACTGGTCTAGATAACTAACAGCACCCTGGGCCCGGGGGGGGGGGGGGCAAATCTCTTCTGGCCTAACTCCATTTATTTCAGCAAAGTTACACCAGCAGAGAATCTGGCCCTGGAACTGTAAAACCTGAGCCAGTGCCACTCACAGAGCATGCTGGCAAGAACACAGGTAATCAAGCTGTGCAGTAGACTCACAGAATCAGAGCTGATGAGAGCTGGAAGGGACCTCAGGCATCATCTAGTCCCGCCCCTGTTCAAAGTAGGATGAATCCGAATGAAATCATTCCAGGCAGGACTTTGTCAAGGTGGGCCCTAAAATCCTCTAAGGACAGAGATTCCGCCACCTCCCTAGGGAACCCATTCCAGGGCTTCACCACCCTCCTAGTCTTAGGAAAAAAGTTTTCCTCATATCCAACCTAAATCTCACTTGCAAAAAAACAGCTCAGGGAAGAGTTTAGATGGCTAGAGTGGATGCCCGTCAAGCACAGACACCCATGAGAACCTGAAAACACACCCAGCAAGGACAAGGTCAGTTTCGAAATTCCTCCCATGCCTGCACGTCACACGACTTTGCCTCCTCTCCCTTGGATATCACCTGGGGAAGAACTCAGTGCTGGGCCATGATAGTTAGCCTCCCATCTTGCAGCTCAGATACCAACACACCAGCAAAAGTGCCATAGCCCGAGTCAGCTGGCTCAGGACAACTGTGGGCGTCTAGTTGCTGTGTAGACCTACCCCATATGTTCCTAGGCTAGCCAGCCCCGCTTGCAGCCTGCATCTGCTCCTGCCTCAGCTGGCTGCCAAGTGATTCTTAACAAGTCCCCTCCTTGTGATGTGCAGAGGACAATGAGGAAGGTGAAGGAGAGAGCTCTCAGGACCGCTCAGATGACTTGTGTTTATACCTGCCCATTAAAACTAGAGGGAGTCAGAAATTTGTCACCAAAATGTTTCTTCAGCAAAAAAGGCCAGTTTTAGCCCTTTTTTTGTTTAAAGATGTGACTTGCTAATGGAAAAGCCGTGTTTTGACTTTTGTGGGCAGAAAGTTTGGATTTTTCATACTGAACTGAATTTTCCAGCTCTGTTTAACCCTCCTGCTGCATGCTTTCAGACATACTCCAGGACCACTGCCTTGCAGTACCCCTCACTCTGCCTCATTGTCTGCAGCAAGGTCTGTATGGATGGTGCTGCACAGAGGATGCTGTGATGGTGCTGTACAGGTGTAAGTTCTGAAAATGGGAATGGGATGGGAGCAACTGGGACAGGGAAGGGAAGCTGCAGTTGAGTGGTGCTTTCTCCTGTGATGGGAACCTGGAGCAAGGGGCCGGATGGCTCCAGGAAGCTAGATTAGCCTGGTCTAGGGACATAAGCACCAGAGAGCCCTGGGTGGCGTGGCCTTGAACTCTGAGAGAAGGAGAGATCAGAGATCATCTGCGGTTTGCTTGCTCACCTGTTTGAATAACTTCACCTTCTTAAAGGAGGCTGGCAGCAAATGTGTGGAGGTTGGGGAGAAGCTCTGCCTGGTGACAGCGCCCTAGCACAATACTGTGGCATATGTGTGACAGGCCAGCAGCATTTGCTCTACACTATCCACCCTGTTAGCAGGGGCTGACCCTGCTGGGGATGGGACAGGTGGGCTCTGTGGACTCACTGATGCTGCTGGCTGCTCCACCCAGATGTAGGGCAGTGGATGGGGCGCTTAGAGTGAGGATCTAGGGTGTGGGCAGAGCAGTGAGGAGTGAGCATTCCTGGAACAGCCAACCCCTCGCATTGCTGTGTTGTTGTGCACTAAGTGTAACCCTTCTGCCAGGGTGAGAAGGCAGAGCAAGGGCTGGGTTCTATAGGGGTTTCCAAATAATGTTACAACACCACCTGACTCGAGCCCCCACCCAGTCTCCTGGGAAATCATGCACCATTCCCTGGGCACCCTAAATGGGTAATGCTTCCCGACTCACAAGCATGAGTCTGAGTGTACTACATAGAACTTCTAATAGCAACATAAAAGAATGTATAGAAAAATATTGAGAATCAATGCAGGATAAGATTCCCACAAAACCCAATACAGCACTCCTCCACCCCAGTGTGTGCAGAGAATGTCCTCCATGCCAGCTGTCTGTTGGCACTGCCTGCTGATCACTCACGCCCTCCACTGGCTCTGCTCACTGCCCACCAGCTCCACCCACTGCTCACTCACACTCTCTGGCCCTCCCTGGCTGCTCGCACCATCCACTGGCTGCGCCTGCTGGTCACTCTTCCATAATTTTAACTCTTAGAAAGGATTTCAAACCTTAGTGATTTCAGCTCCTCTGATCAAAATAACAAAGCAGGCTCCACAGAGAGCCATTCAATGTTATTTTTTAACAGTGCAGCAGAGATGAGGCACTGCCTCAAGCATACCTCTTTATTATAGCTAATCCCACCCTATTGCCTTTTCTCTGTTCACATACTGAAACACAGATTTGCTCACTCCGTGTAGCTAATGGTGACTTTTCCACCAAATAAGCTAAAGAGAGTTTATACAAAGCATAGTATGAAAAAGACAATATTTCATTTCCCTCTTCAGTTAAAATAGAGATATTGACAGATTTGTGATCAAATCAACCCACATACAATTTACCATCATGCCCTGCACCTACATAGTGAGATTATGCTAATACCTAATTGTGCTCATGCAAATACAAAGCCCAATCAGATTAGTTGCCCCACTTTGGCTGTCAAGCACAAACAGTGCCCAGCCTCTGGACCTGTCTTACATAAGTAAAAGAAGGAGAGTTTGAGCCTTATGGCTAGGGTTACCAGATGTCCAGCAAAAGGAGGACATATCCTCCTTTTTACCTTCACGTCCTCCACCTGGCAGGCATTTTAAAATACATGATTTTGTCTGGCTTTCTACTTACAGGGGTTAAAGTATGCTGGAACATCCCAGAACACCCTATTTTCCAGGGGAAGCATTCCAGGGCCCTTTAAAACAGAAGAATATTACATTAATCCTACATTTTCTCCATGTGTCCTCTAATGTCCTCCTTTTCATATTTCCCTGTCCTCTTTTCCATGCTTTGGTATCTGGTAGCCCTACTTATGGCAAGTGCATTTGTGGAGCAGAGCAGGGAAGGCCTATTCTGGCTCAGCATGAGCGCAAAGGGAAAAGCAGCTTCTACTGAAGCATCAACATCATTTCCTACAGCACCTAGATTTTCCTTTCCACATGTTTCCTCCTGTGTTCTCCTGTCCATGTTGAAAGAGGAAACACAATCATCTCACTTTGGAAGAAGAGGAGATGATGTTCTTCGTCTTTTAATTTTCTCCTCTTGTCAGCCGTAACAGAGAGGTGAACCTTTCTCCTGTCTGATTAGGAGCCAGCTGGTGCCCTCAAGAATGAGCATTGCTGGTGCAATCCATCAGCCAAGTCAAGCTCTGAAAAGAGAGGCCAATACAATTAACACTTGGAGAAACAGTTTGACCCTGAGTGAGAGGTGGGAAAGGCTGGGAGAGCTCATCTTTGAGTTCACACCAGGTGGTGCTGTTGCCCTGAAGGCTGTGGATTGGCCTAACTGCCAGGTGCTCAGAGGAAAGCAAAAGCGATCATCACAACAGTGCATGGTACCTCTTAACCTGCCGCATCCCCAGTAGGCAAGAGGCAAGGTGGAAAGCTGAAAACCAGGCAGGACCTCCCATCCAGAATTCTTGCTGCATCTCAGAGTCATAGTGTGCTTAGGCCAGACAAGAGCATCATCTTCACTAGCAGTCACAAACCTAACTTCAGCATCTCAGCGGAGGCAAAGGCACTGGAATGGAGACCAAGCGCCCCTCTTCCAGGGCAGGCAGGGCTGCATCTCTGGGTAGCTGGCCTGGAGACGACGTTGGCTGTGAACTGGCCATGCACCAGCTCCCACTGGGGTCAATGTCACTGAAAAAAATTAAAATCAAGTCACCTGGGAGGCCATCAGCCTGCTGCTGAGAAACAGTTGTTTACAGCCTCTGGCGTGGTACTGTACACAAGCTGTGTCTGCCAGTCTTCTGTCTGTCAGTCTGCCACCCCTGCCAGGACTCCTAGGTGGGGTGCCGTTCTGGTCTGTTCACACCAGACGCCAGCCTCACTTGGACAGACCCAGTTTAAGCACAACAGGTTTGGCCTGTCTATACCAATTTATTTTTTGCCCCACTGCTGGCCTCAACCATTTTGTCTGTGATACCCTGCAGGTAGTGATCCCAGAAGACTTGGCTCAGCTCTCCAGAAGCAATGCGTGCTGGGTGATTTTGCAAAGCCACTGGCACCTGGAAGGAATTGTTGACCTGTTTTAGTCTGTCGGCCTCTAGGCTGTGCATCCTGCCCTCAGCCTTCCCTGGCCAATTGCTGCCATGGCTCTGTCCCTTCTGGGCAGCTTCCTGCTGGTGCCGTTAGAATCAGTCCCTCTTTGCAATAGTGAGACAGACGCACAGGCAGGTGCTGGAGAGAGCCAGCCTCTGTGCTGAGTGTTCCCTGGGTCCCTGTAGCTTGCTGGACTGGAACATGCATGAGCAGGGACATCACCCACCCAATTGCTGCAGGCCGGGAATCACAACAATTTCTCCAGCAGCATCCAGCAGCAGCCTGGCTCATGCTGCCTGGCTCCCAAGCATGACACTGGTGGGGGAGAGGGGTAGAGGTGGGATGCGACTTACCCAGCCTTCAGCCTCCCTTTTTCAAGCCGGCCAGCTGTGATAGAGCAGGACACTGAAGCTAAATGCCTAACCAGTCCACAGCACTGCCCTTCTAATCTCCTCTTTCTTGTGCCTCTTCCTCCCTTCCCCTTGCTCCTATGTACTCTCCTCCGCCCCCTCCATGCCCCTGTATGAAACAGATGCTTAGTTTGCCCAGTGCTCTCCACCTCACCCTTTGCCTTTTGACAGTGATCAACACCCTGCAAGTCATACCTGGTCAGATCCTCAGTTGCTATAAATGGGTGTAAATTCTGACTTCAGAGGAGCGAGGCTGGCTTCCACCAGCCAGGAATGTGGCTCATTCAAAATAATAAGGAAGTGAAATCTGATAAAAGAATCAAGCACAACATTATGGTTGCAGTTATTCCTGAGAAAGGTTTTGCTCCTTAAAGCAGCGGATCTCAACCTTTTGCAGGTTGTGACACATTTGGTTTCATATCATGACCCTACAGGACACACTAGCCCACTGCCACCCCCACCCCGAATCCAGCCATATACCCGTGACACCCTTACTGCTGTGTGGTGACACAGTAATGTGTTCTCACACAGTGGTTGAAAACAACTGGCTTAGAGCATCTCTTACCTGGACCAAGTTGCACATCTGAACACCTATTCCACAACATGCAGTAGAAGGATAGAAATTTCTGTGCCTCTCTGGCTTTTTTGTCAGACACTCAGCTTTCCCACTTCTCAGCGTTTAAGCCTTAACAGTCATCTGCCTGTCTCTAATGACTGATCTACCTAGAGGAGAACAAATTATTACTGCTACCAGCTTATGAAATCACTCTTTTCACTCACAGTTGTGGTACTGAAGGTTCCATGTTCAAATCTGGCCAACAACCCACGCAGGGAGTTGCTGTGCAGCCTAAATGGCCATGCATGCAGTGGAGTTGTTTCACAAAAGGCATATCTAGTGTTTTTTTCAATGCTGGTAGCAAGGTAAGTAATGTCACCTGGTTTAGGGGAAGCAACAGACCAAAGAGCACCAAGGAACGTGGCAAACATTTTCTCTAATGCTTGGTCTCTAAAATGCATGGTGTAAACCACATCTACCATGCCTGTGGGTTTTGCATATCTTTTGATCTGTGGCACCACTGGGCTATGATCTCAGCTGGGGCCTTGGAGCATCATTTTAATTCACCTTATAAATAACTTCATTCATTGACATCAGTTTGGGACAGCCACATCATTCATGAACGGGGAGCAAAACTGGGCACATCAGTCATATCCCTTCAGTTTATCAGGTCAGCTTAAGTTCCCCAGCTACACTCATGCTCATATCCAGACACAACTGGAACCAATGACCTAGAGGTGAAAAGCCAGAATTTTCTAAAATGATCTGGATTCTGGGTGCCTGCCTTGACAGCCCAGGCCTGATTTTCAGAGGACTGAGGGGCCCACAGCCTCCATTGGCTTCACCTGAAGTGGAGAGTGCACTGAAATTGGAGGTGGGCAGCTCTAAAAGGAGGTTCCCAAAATCAAAGAGTTCCACTGAAGTTCATGAGTCTTTAAGTCATCCAGGCCATCAGCCTTTATGGTTCTCTAGGACTCAGTCTCTGAGGATGCATGAACTGTTTGTTTAAATTAGCAGCAAGAAGCTGGACAGGAGGGGCAGGGAAGGTTCTGTAGCAAAGAGAGAAGCAGATGGAGCAGACTTTGGTGTACCACCTCATTCTGAGAAGTCCCTTGTTCAGTGTTGGAAGAAGGCAAGTATGTACATTCTTATCCCAATCACAGGATCTTTTTTATGGATCCATGTCTGAAGAAAACGCATACTTCCCAGTTCACTGGTGTACTTTGTCTGGGAGCAAAGTTATAGCAATAGCTCATGATCAAGGGCAAGGAGATACTTGCACAAAGTGGCACACAGACTGGAACCTCCTCTGCACATAGCCAGAGTTTCCCATTTGTCTGGAAAGTTAGGACATGCCCAATTTATGGCTCTCTGTGCAACCTTCCCTTTGCCCCCCACCGTGGTCTGTCCTCATATAACCACTTGTATTTTCTGTGGGACGCCTGCCTCTTAAAGGGCAGGGTGGATGCACATGAGGCCAGAATTCAGGCTGCTGTAAATCTGGCATGTCCTAGTTGTCAAGGGTATGACTTTGTAACTCAGATAACTTCCTTTTCCTGGCATTTGTTCATTCTCTAATTGCTGTAATCAGCAGGGTTTGCTTCATGAGCCAGACATTCCAGCCCTTCCCCTTTTAGAGAGCCGCGGCAGAACCACACAGGCTGCAGAAGGGAAAGTTTTTCCATCTGGGGAATGAGCGTGGCCTAGTGGGTAGAACATTGAGCTGGATTCTCTTCCTGTGAGACCTTGAATAAGGACCTTCCTGTTTCAGTGCCTTTGCTCTTGTCACCTTAGGCTGAAAGCTCTTTGGGACAGGGACTGACCTGTGTTCTAGTCTGTGCAGTGCTGAGCACAAGAGGGTGCAGTTCTTGGTTGGGGTCTTTTGCTGTAATCTAACTAGTAATGCTGGTGATTTGTGGGAGCATTTCTTGTTCTTTAAAACAGAGAACTGTGGCTAGAATAACCCACATGTAGAGGGTTCAGGAATATTAGAAAATCTCCACTCTTAATCCTCCAAGACTAGGGAATAGTTCTGGGAGAACATCCTCTCGTGCAGCGCTTTGGTCAAAGGGCCACCCTACCTGCAAGCACTCTCTGTCTGCTACTTCTCTTAGCTGCAGCAATGGAGTCTGCTCTGAGCAGAGATGTTACCTGGTTTATGCAAAAATGAGCTACTAAGGTGCAGAGCTGTTATTCTCCTGCCCAGAGAATGCATGCTCTGCAATTCACCTGCTGTCCCTACCCCCACATGGGGATTTAATTATCCCTCAGAGCTTCTTCCCACGGAGATCCTTGGTGAGGACTAGCCAGGCCTTCTCTGAGGACAAAGGCCCTGGGGCACTTAGATGATGGGCCCTAACTCCAGTGATTGGAGGGGAGAACCTTGCATCTCAGCCGTCTTTGTTTTCACCTCTAACGCAGAGCTTCACTCTGGTGCCTTCATTGTACTGAGCAGTGCTTACTCATATTAGCAATCTCATAGCTGCTGGTGGGGTGATGGCTTGAGTCAAGTGCGACCACAGGTGGCTTTTTGGGTAAGCAAAGCAGGCAGCCACCTAGGGCCCTGATCAGTAAGGGGCCCCATAGAGCACTGCAGGGGCAGTTGCCTGCTTCGCCTAACTCAGGAGTTGGCAACCCAAAAGAAAAGAGCCATTTCCCTCCACCCTTCGCTTCGCCCCCAGCCACTCCATGGCTGAACAGAGGTTGCCTCACCCCCCCCCCCCCAGGCCCTTGATCAGGCCCATTTAGCCCTGGGGTAGCTGGGGGTGAACTGGACTGAGCTCTTCGGAGCGGGCTGCTCCAGAGTCCCACTCCCCACAAGCCACAGCTGCTCTCCAGCTACTCTTCTCCTTCCCCCTGGGGAGGCACGGCTGGCTTGGGGTAGGCAGGGAGCGCTGCTCCATCCCTGGTGGAGGGAGGATGGGTGGCACAGCTTCCGGCCCCAGCCATCTGTGTCCCCCCTGGCTCCCCATCACAAGCGCTAGGGTCTATTGCACTTCTGCTCAGCCACCTGTGCTCATGAGGTGGGGGGCAACGGTAGGGGGTTGGGACTGTGGGGGAGCGGTTAGGGATGTAGGGGAGACTGGGGCCACAGTGAGGGGCCTATAGGAGACTTTATAGGGAGTCCCACAACGGGTCTTCACCTAGGGCCTCCAATTGACTTAGGCCGCCTCTGACTGCGACCCAGTCCCAGGTCAGGTGCAGACTCTCACTTGGGCCCTTAACATCTGCACACTGCTGTTAGTATGTTTCCCATGTGCTGGAAAGCAGCTTCCAAATGGGAAATTCAGCCCACGGGGGTTTCAGAGACAGTGCACAGTGCACCAAAGTTACACTTGACTGCCCTGCACACACAGATTGTTTAGGGTCAGGGGGAAGGTTGCTCAGGAGTCATCGGCTATGTCTACTCTGGCAACTTCATCCAGACTAAGGAGGCTTAGCCCAGACTAACTTAGCCCATGGTCACACAAGGCTTTCCCTAGTTTGAACTAAGAAATTTCTTAGTTCAAGCTAAGGAATGCTTAGTTTGAACTTGTTAGTATTGGTGGTTAGCCTGGACTAAGCATTTAGTTTGAACTTTAGTTTGAACTAGGTGTGATGTGGCCATGGACTAATGCTTAGTTCAAACTTAAGAAGTTTGAACTAAGCCAGTTAGTTCATTCTAACTACATGTTCTAGTTCTAACTAAGCATTAGTTTGAACAAGAATGCATGGTTAGTTCAAACTTACAAGTGCAAGGTTAGTTCGAACTAACCTTGAACTTATTAGTTTGGACTAACAAGTCTGAACTTCCTGTAGCTAGTGAAGACATAGCCATCTAGTCTAGTCCAACCCCGGCTCACAGCAGGACCAACCCCAAAACTACACCCAGGGTTTGGTCAAACCTGGTCTTAAAACCTCCAAGGATGGAGATTCTACCACCTCCCCAGGAAACCATTCAGTGCTTCACCATCCTCCTAGGGGAAAAGATTTTTCTAATATCCATGTGACCCAGGCGTCCTGGCAGGGGCGTCGCTGGCTGGGGAGGGACCTGGGGCATGGACAAGGCCCCGGCGCCACTGTGCTGCCATGACCGGCCAGGCCCCACATCCCCGGCCGGGATCAGGGCTGCTGCCAGCATGTGCGGCTGGGCCTGGGACTGCCCACCATGGTCGCAAGTGGCCAGGCCCCAGATCCCCGGCCAGGGATGGGGACGGGGCCGAAAGAGGCCACAGGAGGCCGGGCCCCGCATCCCCAGCTGGGGATGGGGCCGCTGCGCCTGCGGGCGGCCGGGCCCCGGATCTCCGGCCCGATTGGGCCAGAGATCTGGGGCACCGGCGCTGGGCTTTGGGGCACATGCCCCCAGGTGCCCAGCGCCAGCGACGCCCCTTCCTCCTGGGATAACCACTTGAATATGCAGAGATAGAGCAAGCTGCAAAAAGAGGAGCCAAACTCTCTAAACACTG
The DNA here is from genome assembly GCA_007922195.1 of Podocnemis expansa. NCBI lineage: Eukaryota > Metazoa > Chordata > Testudines > Podocnemididae > Podocnemis > Podocnemis expansa. Next base: position 178,071 of record ML682125.1, on the reverse strand, counting down.
ATGGGTGACACTGAAGCCAGACTTCTCAACAGTCACGAACCATGCGTCTGATTCCCCACTCCAGCTTTCAAGAAGCACCAACAGGATACAAACAACTCCCTTACTGCATTTTAGCCTCTGGTTCCCAAATAGCCACTTTGGTCTTGTAAGAGAGAAGTTACTTAAAACTCCAAGCTCTTTACCAAAAAGGTTTCTTTTGATGCCAAAGGGCCAGCCACATCATCCAGAACAATATAGGCTTGGATCTTACCCAAAATACCATGCTGCCGGCCAAACCTTTTGTAACTACAACTAAAGGTTTTATATAAAAAGAAAATGAGAGCTGTTAAAGGGTCAAAGTGAATCACATACACGCGTGATTAAGAGCCTATGTAACACAAGTTCTTGGAAGACTTTTGATTTTGCAGGCTTGTTCACTTCCTCTGGTGGACATCCAGCACCTGGGTGGGTCTTAGTCCTTTGTCTAGTCCAGGTGTGGGCAAACTGTGGTTCGGGAGCCACATGTGGCTCTTGAATGAAAAAGTGTGGCTCCTGGAAGAATGGCAGCAAATCAATTTAGGAAAGCAGCCCCAGGCTAGGAGTTCAGGAGGGGGGCAGGACATTGGAGAGAAGCAGTGGCATGGTTGGGGATGGTGGGGAGAAGTGCAGCATGGTCAGGGATGGTGGTTAGAAGCACAGCAGGGTTGGAATTTTAAAAAACTTGCCACTAGCCTGCAGTCTTCTACATCGAGCAACAGCTAAGGTTTTACTGTATAGGCTTAATATTCATGGTGACCGTAAGTAATTATTAGAATCTGACACTTGTAGGATCAATATTTATGCTCTTTTTACGATAAAATTAAAGTGTGCAATGAATTTTAAACTTAGTAATTTCGGAGTAGGTAAAAGTATATGGCTATATGCCTCAGTGCAGCTCTTGAAGGTTTAATAATCGACTTTTGTGGCTCTTGAGTTCCATAAGTTTGGCCACCCCTGGTCTAGTCACAGGGGAGTAGTTCCAGAGACAAGTGTTGGATGAAGACTGGAGGCTGGAGACCAAGGGTTAAAGTAAGTTAGACAAATCTGATGGGCCAGAGTTCTGGGGCCCAGAATCTAGAAAAATTAGGTTCACACATGCATGAAAGGAGCCCAGACAATACAGGAAGGGGGCCCAGAGATTAGCAAGGTTCCAGGGCCTCTCAGCTTACACTTTAATTGCTGCTGGAGACAAAATGTAGTTGGTGTTGCTGCCTCTTATCACCTCTGGCCTTTCGCATGCTCTGTTGAGTTTTTACAAATCAAAATGGAGTTGAGTCATATGGGCAAGTTCTAGTGGCTCAACAGGTTTCTCCCTGGGCCCACTGTACCTGGGATTTTCCCTAATGGGCCATTAAGGAGACAGTGGTTGCAGGCATCCAGCCTAGGAGTGTCCCAGAATCCAATAACTCAAAACACAAATAGAACAAACTGATTCCTAACTTCTAATACAGACTTGACACCTCCATATAAATCAAAGAATCATTCCTAGCAGATTACAACCTTTCTATTGGTACCAAGCATGGCATATCCTAGACTGTGTCTACACTGATGGTGCTAAAGTCTCTGCCATCAGATTGATCTTTCCAGATTGACTTAATGGTCAGTCAGATGCACTAAGTCGATCTGGAAATTGACTTAGTAACACTACCCCCTCAAGTGGTGCTGCACAGTGAAGATGCTATGGTGAATGGGAGTTAGGCAATTAACAGGAGTTACTCAAGCTACTCTGTAGGTTCAGAGAGGTAGCTGTGTTACTCTATTTCAGCGAAAACAAGCAAGGAGTCCTGTGGCACTTTGAAAGACTAAGAAATTCATTTCTCACATAACCTTTGTGTCACAGGGTGCATATCAATGCACCCGTAGGTTATGATTTATGTAACTTTTCTCTTTACTTTGCAATGTAAGATGCCAAATATGCCATGCGTGGTTCCTTTATGAATGCTCATAACATATTCTACATAATTACCATGGTATCATGTTTCCTGCAGCATCATGTATGTGTACAGAGGTGAAGCACATTACATAGCACAGACCCTCAGGACCACATCCTTGAGGCTGGAAAGTGCATGACAAAGGGAATCACACAGTGGCATGGGGTGGGGAGGGGCAAAGGAGAACTAGAAAGGAAATGCAGACACTTTGAACTGTGGAGAAGATTTTGGCTTTCTGCTGGAGAAACACCATCTTGTGAGCAGCTTTAAGAGACAGGGCCTACCCACATGGCCAGGAGGTCCTAGGCAGGCTGAACACCACCAGCAGCCAACCTTGTGGGTAAGAATGAGAACAGATTAAAGTAATCTTGGAATAGTGTTAGATTAACAAACCAGAAGCCTCATACCAACTGCCTGGGACTGATTACACGCAGGAGGATGGTATTGACTGACTCAGGAGTGAGTGGTCACCTGGCAAAGTAGGGTAAGTTGGGCTTCAGGAGTGGAGATTGTGGGGGTAGGGTCACAGTGGCACACCACACCAGATTCTGGGAGGGCACTGGCACACTTCCGTGGTCACAGTCACACTTCATCAGATGCATGAAATGGAAACTGTAGTGTGTTAGGTGTATCCACATACAGAGAAGGGTGGGTCAGCTGGTCAAGTCAAACAGTTCCAAAAGGATAGTCTGCTAGCTTATCTCAGCAAACCAAACAAGTTGTTTTCATGGCTGTGGACCCTCTAACAATAATAGCTGGGAAACTAAGAATGTTAACAGAGGGGAAATTACCTTTTGCAATAAGTCAGCCATTCCAAGTCCCCATTCAGACCCAGTCTAATGGTGTCAAGACTGCATATGAATTCCAGCTCTGCAGTTTCACACTGGAGTCTTTCCAGCGAGGTAGCCATGTTAGTCTGTGTGCAGCAAAAACAAGTCTCCTGTGGCACCTTAAAGACTAACGAATTTCTTCGGGCATAACCTTTCGTGGGCTTCATTGCATCTGACAAAGTGGGTTGGAGCCCACGAAAGCTTATGCCCAAAGAAATTTGTTAGTCCTTAAGGTGTCACAGGACTCTTATTGACATTGTAGTCTGGTTTTGAAGTTTTATTTTTGTTAGAGTCCTGTAACTAGCATGTTTATTACAGAATGTCACCAGGGCCTGATGATATGCACCCTAGAATGGTCAAGGGGCTGACTCAGGAGATATCTGAGCCACTGGCTACTATCTTTGAAAAATCATGAATGACTGGAGAGGTCCCAGAGGACTAGAAAAGAGCAAATATGGAGCCCATCTATAAAAAGAGAAATAAGGACAACCCAGGGAATTATAGGCCAGTCAGCTTAACCTCTGTGCCAGGAAAAATAATGTAGCAAATAATTAAGGAATCCATTAGTAAGCATCTAGAAGAGAATAAGGTGTTAAGTGATAGTTAGCATGGATTTGTAAAGAACAAGTCATGTCTAACCTACCAGACAGTTTTCTATGATGATGGTAACAAGCCATGTAAATAGAGGGAAGCAGTAGATGTGGTATATCTAGACTTTAGTAAGGCTTTTGATATAGTCTCACATCACCTTCTCATTAACAAACTAGGGAAGTAGAGTCTGAATGACGCCACTATAACATGGGTGAAATATTGGTTGGATAAGTGCTCCCACAGAGCAGTTTAACAACCAGGGTATTGCAGAGATTGGTTGTGGATCCAGTTCTATTCAATATTGTCATCAATGTTTAGATGGTGGCATAGAGAGTACACTTATAAAGTTTGCTGATGATACCAAGCTGGATGGGTTTGCAAGTGCTTTGGAAAATAGGATCAAAATTCAAAATAATTTGGACAAACTGGTGAATGGTCAGAGGTAAAAAGAATGACATTCAATAAAGACAAGTGTTAAGTACTCCACTTAGGAAAGAACAATCCAATGCACAGATACAACGTGGGCAATGACTACCTAGGAAGGAGTACTGCAGAAAGGGATCTGGATGTCATAGTGGACCATAAGCTAAATATGAATCAATAGTGCAACGCTGTTGCAAGAAAAGCAAACACCATTCTGGGATGTATTAATAGGAAGTAAGACATGACAAATAAATCATCCACTCTACTCTGCCCTGATTAGGCCTCAACTGGAATACTGTGTCCAGTTCCAGGTTCTTCATTTCAGGAGAGATGTGGACAAATTGGAGGAAGAGCAACACAAATTATTAGAGGTCTGGAACACTCGACTTATCAGGGAAGATTAACAGAGCTGCCTTTGCTTAACCTAGAAAAGAGGAGACTGAGAGGGAACATGATAACAGTTTTCTAGTATCTAAGAGGTTGTCATGAGGAGTGTAGCCTGAGATTTTTGCCATCTCTTTAGTATCACAGAGAAGTAAATAAATAAATAAATAAAAATACTAAAATACTAAAATACAAGGACACAGATGGGCAGAAAATAGTGTAAGGCAATCTAGCAGAAGTTTTATATTAAAGCTGGAAAAACAGCATAATATGCAATAATCAGAAGTACAGAATTTATAAATCATCAATTATTACTGTTTAAGACAAAGTTGGTGTTCAAAGGGTATTCAGCAAGTGAAATGGAGAGATCATAGGTTCAGCAGATTCACTAGGTATATCTCTATTCAACAGATATGAAAAGTAGGTCAAGATGGAGGAAGATTCTGAACTTTTGAACTCACTCAGTCCCCCTCCCATCAAGTATTCTAAGGTGTCCACCCCCTGTCAGAAGACCCATCAAAAGTATTGATTTTTGGTCAGATGGCAGGTGAAATCACCCTTTTTCCAATTGGATGAAGATGAAATCACACCTTTGAGATTGGTTAAGGAGAAGATGGGAGTGGCAGAAGAGTGAATAAAAAGCGCTGCACGGAGCAAAGCTTTGGAGATCTCTCCCACTCCTTACTGGGTTCTACTGGCCTCTGGCTATGTTCCCACTGCACTAAGGAGTCTCACTCACATTCACCCCTAGAGAGAGTGACAACGTCTCTAGTGGGAGCCTGGGAGCTGGGTCCTTGGACTCTGCCTCTGAAAGGCACAGGGTTGAATCTCTGAGCGGTGACTCAGGATTCAGTCCTTGAGCTGGGGCTCAGGATCTAGTCTCAGAAGGGCTTCCAATAAAACTCACAGGCAAGCAGATAACTTAGTCCTGCCGTAAGCCTGGTGAGCAACTCTTGAGCTCTGGTCGCTGAGCAACTGCACCTGCAAGCCGCTGAACATTCCAAGCCACGCCTGAGCTCTGGTCACCGAGCAACCGCACCTGCAAGCTGCTGAACATTCCAAGCTGTGCCTGAACTCCAGTCTCCCTGGCAACCAGGCCTGAGCTGAGCGAAGCCTGAGAGCGACAAACAGCGCCAGCTCGCAGCTGCTGACATCCGGAGAAAGATACCGGGTTTCTTAAGCTTCTGGGGTAAGAAAAGGGTCCCGAGGAAGGGAGGAACACCTATAGGAAACAGTATTGGGGAAGTCCAAGCCTTATTTTTAGAAGGAAATTGCTTAAGATAAGTGAGACAAGTAACCCAGCCTAAGACCTTAAGGAGTAACAGTAAGAACTGAGATCTCTCCATTCAGTCAGTGACTGGCCCTCACTTGCTGAATGTTCTTGTATATACCTCAATTTTTTTATGTTATTATTGTAAGTTAAATGTTGTTTTTCATGCTGTAATTGTCTAAAGTAGTTTTAATGCATTAAGATTAATGTGGAGTGGTTTTTATTAAAGGAATAGAAGCTTCTTATAAATTGTTTATGACAGGTATTACAATAAATCTGATTTTTGGCATTTGACAAATTATTGGCTCTAAATCCTTTATTGTTTTTGGTCTGTGCTTGATCGGTGGGCTGTAGCCGTATCCCCCACTTGGGACATTTACCCTGGGGTTCCGGTATCTGTCCATTTAGGTGAAAAACGGACCCTGTTGCCCCTGAGGGTTTTTCAAATTAAACCCCAGACTGCGGGACGGTCTGGAAATTAGTAAATTAGTAAATTCGATTTTGTTATTTTTTTGGGGGTAACAGGAGGAGGGAGAAAAACTGTTCTTTTTAACTGCTGATGATAGGACAAGAGGCAATGGGCTTAAATGACAGCAAGGGAAGTTTAGGTTGGACGTAAGGAAAAAATTCCTAACAGTCCAAGGCTGTGTTCACACACAGGGGGTTATTTCGATACGGTTGTTCCGAAACAACTTGTATCAAAATAACGCCTTATTTCGAAGTGACTTATTTCGAATTAGCAAAAAAGTCACTTCAAAATAAGGAGAAAAGCTGGAATTGAAATAGCAATTCTGGACAACAGTTATTTCTAAACGACTCACCGTCATTTTGAAACAACATGTTCAGACGACGGTTGTTTTGAAACAAGTCATTTTGAAACCACTGTTGTTTCGAAACAACACGTTCGCATGGCGTTGTTTCACCCACAGACTAGGTTTAACTTGTTTCGAAACAACCGTGCGTCGTGTGAACAGCCAAAACCTGATTTCGAAACAACCTCCGTTGTTTCGGAATAAGGAGGCTGTGTGAACACAGCCCAAGTGATTAACCTCGGGAATAAGTTTCCACAGCCTGCCTAAGGAACTCCATCACTGAAGTATTTAAGATCAGGTTAGACAAGCACCAGTCAGGGATGGTTTAAAAGGGTATTTGGTCCTGCCATGAGTGCAGGGGACTGGACGCAATGACCTCTCATGGTCCCTTCCAGTTTCTATGACTCTATGTCTGGATAGACTGAAGTTGCCCCTCTTGATGCCTCATTTGTGTCCATTTATTCTTTTGCACAGAGACCATCCAGTTTGGCCAATGTATCCAGCAGAAGGGCATTGTTGGCACATGATGGCATATATCACAATGGTGTCTGACCAGGTGAATGAGCCAGCAGGTCCTATGATGGCGTCACTTGAGTAGGTATCTGGGCAGAGTTTGTTGCAGGGATTAGTACCTGGCTTAGTGTTGCTATTGTATGGTGTCTATTGCTAGTGAGTATCTGTTTAAGGTTGGGGGCCATCTGTAAGTGAGGAGAGGCCTTCCTCCCAAAGCTTGTGGGAGTGAGGGATCATCATCTAGGATAGGCTGGAGATTCCTGATGATATCATGTGCTGGAAAGGTTTGGCTTGGGGGCTGTAGGTGATGACTAACAGCATTGTTGTTTTCCTTGTTGGTCCTGTCCTGTGTAGGTGACTTTGGGCACCCGTCTGACTCTTGTCAGTCTGTTTCTTTACTTCCACAGGTGGGTACTGTAGTTTGAAGAATGCTTGATGGAGAGCCTGAAGGTGTCTGTCTCTGTCTGAGGGATTGGAGGAAATGTGGTTGTATTCTGGGCCTTGGCTGTGAACAGTGGATTGTGTGGTGTGTCCTGGATGAAAACTGGAGGCAGAAAGGTAGGTATAATGGTCAGGTTTAGCAGTGTATCTAGACGACCCCTCAAGGTCCCTTTCAGTCTACAATTCACAGGTCTGTTAAATACATGAAATGAGTAACATAGAGCAGTTCATTCCAATTTCCCTTTCTGCTCTGTTCCCCTGCCTGGGCAGCTGCAGCTTTTTCTGCCAAGCAGTCAACAAAAGCCTTTGCCACCCACACTTATTAGATAAGTGCCATCCCTTGTCCGGGGATCACAATTAAACTTCCTTTCAAAGCACTCCTCTGAGGCTACTGCTGCTGGCAGTGTCTCCCTTGTTCTTCAGCGCCTGTCAAAGCTTGAAAGACTTTGATAGCGACACGTCTCATATTCATTCCTGGCACCCTGAGGCTCCATCTAGACAAAGGGATGAGGGGGGAAGAACAGCTGCTGGAAGCTAGAGCTGCGTGAATTGCTCCATTACAGCGGAAAGCGTGCACATGCAGACTGGTGGGACAGAGACAGGAATAGATTTTATTCCCCTGCATCCAGCACAGGATGGATGTTGGGCCCAGAGCTAAGGAGTTGACTTGAATCTTCACTCCAATCTCAAATAGAACTTGTAGGATTTATTATGGTGGCTGAGACTTGTCAGACACTTCACTCACTAAGCTGTCTCCAGCACTGACCACATGCTTCAGAGAAAGGACCAAGAAACCCTGCTGGGTGGGCAGAGGTAGGGTAACCTGTCTCAGGGAAATTCTCCTCCTGACCCCTGATAATGGGAGGCTAGCTCATGACCGGGAGCATGGGGGTTTATATAAACCCCTGCCAAAATATTTGATTGTTTTGTAATTCTTGCTAGTCCAGATCTGGATGGTCTTATCCAAGCATGTCCCTGCTGAACTCCTGGCCTCAGTGAACTCTTGTCACAGTGAGTTCCATGCGTTAACTATGCTTCGTGTGAGAAAGCCAGTCCTTTTAAATTTATCACCTTTCAATCTCACAGAGTGTTCCTTTGTTTCTGTGTGGTGAAGCAGGGTAAACAGGAGATTGGGGGATCTTTTCCAAGGGAGGTTGACTGCACAGTTAATCTAAGCTTTTACCATGTTTTAGTGTGAATCCCCCATGCTAAAACTCACCATCCCACAGCAGCCCCTCCTGACATCGCCCGCTGTCTCACCCTCCTCCACTGGCAATCTGTGTGGTGATTTGGCCCCCCCAGCCCGGTCACACTGAAAGCTTCACCCTTTTCAGCTGTTGCAGGGCTGGTACACCCACTCCAGGAGGGGCAGGGGCATAACAGCCCCACAGCAGAGTCCGGGTGTCTCCCTAAGCCTCAGGGCAGTACGGCTTTGTGGCCAGAGTCAGTAGGTAAGCCTCTCTTTGCAGAATTATGAGCGTTAGTGGCTAAGGTAAATAAGGCTGCCCTCCCTTATGCAGCTGTGCAACCTAGGGCCAGAGTCACTAATACAGCCCTACTCTGGGTAGGGAAGGTGGGCCACCACCTGAGTGAACTAGCAGCCAGGGGTTGGGGGACCTGAGGCCTCCCTGTTCCACCAGGTTCTGATAGCGGTGAATATGTTTGCCCTAAATCAGTGGGGATCAGCCAAAACACGCTGCCTTCATTCCACTTCCACAAGTGGATCAATGTCTAAATCCCCTTGGTTACTTACTGCCCTGCTCTCTGGTGTTGCTGTTCTCAAGTCTCCTGGGCCTCTGGGATTGTCAGTTTGTGAAACTCCTGGTGACTCCATCCCCTCTTGGCCTTCTGCAGACAGCCAGGCATAAGTCTGGGTTTTCGTGCCTTTGGCCTCTGCAATCCAGGGCTCTGGCAGCTCCCGGGCAGGAACCTGCAAGGTGCCTTCTTTCTCCTCAGCTGTAGGCTGCAACTGAGCTGGGCTGCTCCCTTTTATACTGTGGCACCGGTAGGAGAATGCCTAGCTGAGCTAAGGGGGCATGGCCTACTTGGTTCACTTAATGGGATTAACCCCTAACAAACCAATGCAGTGTAGGTTCATCCCATCACAGAAGGTAACAGCATCCAAACAGAAACTCTCTCCCCTTTCTCTGGCTCACACCTCTGCAGACTTTTCTCCCTTCTCCTGGGCTCTGCTCTGTCAGACAGCACCACCTCCCAGGGCTTCCTCCTTGGCCACCCAGCACCTCTGGAGTGGCTGACCTAGGTTCCTTTCTGGAGTCTCACTGGCCGCCTGTTGCCTGCTCCCTGCAGGGACAGTCCCAAGATACTGGCTCCATCCTGCAGTCCCTTTACGTTCCTTTCGCAGAGCAGGGGAGACAAACTCTCCTTCTCTTGGGTCTTCTCTTCCTATTGTCCCGCAGGCCTTTCTCTACAGGAACTGCCCTATCATGTTCTCCCCTGCTGGTTCTAGTCCTTGATCCCCTGATGCCCTTCCAGATGTCCCTGAATGGGCTAACTGGGTTCTCCGGCTCCCCTTATGTCTGCCACTGCCGGCGTAGGGCGTATATTGCATTCCCTTGTGGTGGTCCCCCCACTCTTCATATAGAATGGTTTGGTCTAGTTGTCCCAGAGAGCTGTGGTTAGAACCTGTGCGGGAACCCAGCTGTAGCTGGAAGTGAGAGGCAGAGCCAGAGGTCTCGTGTAATAGGCTGGGTCTGAGGCCTACGATAAAGCAGGAGTTGCCCAGGACCCACTGGTATAAAGCAGAGTTAGCTGAAGGTGGGCTGTGAGCCTGCTTGCCAGTTCGCAGAGCCTGGCAGCAGGAACAGAGTGGGCAGTGCAAACACATACAGTCTGAAGAAGTGCCAGGCACACGGATGCCAGCACATTTCCAGAAGGGGGGTGCCAGAACCCCCCAGGATCAAGCATGGTACAAGTGCATGGCCCAAAGACAACAAGAACATGCTGACACCCCCTTCCCCTGCCTCCCTGGTCAGGATGCCAGGGTGGTGGACAGGGATGTCTTGAACAAACCAATACATAGAAGTTCAAAGGAGTATCTGGCCATGTCAGAGTGGCTGATGTAACGTGCTTGTATCTGTTTATAACAGAGGGTCTCAAAGGGAGTGTCTTTATCCAGCTGAGTGGGCAATGGGAAGTCCCATCATTCAGTGAGCCATGTCCAATGTCCATTGTCCCAGACAGGCATATCCTAGTGTAACAAACTGCAGAGTCTACAGGAAGCGAGCATTGTGTTTCCTTGTCAATAGACCCCCGTTACTACTGAAACAGAGCCTGTGGCATTATTGGCTAGTTTGACAGGAGTCTGCTGTGCTGGCTATGTGACCAGAGCCAGCGCCACACAGAAAGCCAGCATCCAACAACTTCAATGCCAATCTGGTAAGTGAGGGAACGGCCCTCTGGAGGAATTGTAATCTAACATGGCAGAAAACTATGAGCTAGGGAGCTCATTTAATCTTTCTCTGCAAATCCCCACAGAGTTTCACAACTTAGATGTGCTTGAATGCCAGCAAAGGAGATCTATGTGAATTTTTTAAAAATAGTGTGGATGAAATATGGAATGAAATCTAAGGTGAGAGCAGGGACTATAGCCTGGGAAAATAATAGGAGTAAAAACTGAACACAACCTGACACAAAATTGGCACAGCAACTAACAGAAAGAAAAATAGAATTAAAAGAAAAGCAACGAAGTCCTGGAATGCTCCTGCTCTCCACATCATGGAACCAATCCCAAGACATATGGCAGAGATACAAATTGAAAGACTGGAAACAACTGCATACAATCTGCAAAAACCAGAAGTGCAGCCCCTTGTTATAAACAGATGTGGTCAACAGCAGGCTTCAGGTAGCTGCTGTATGCATGAAGAATGGGGACAGAAATGGGAAAAGGTGACCCTAGCAAAATGAAAAAGGGGCTGCCACATTACAACCATCACCACATAATGAGAGCCAGGCTCCAGAGAAATCTAAGTGGAGACCTAGACTGCTGCCTGGCCGAACAGGAGAAGTGATTGCCCACAACTGGCTTGGTAAATACGTTGAGGGAAAAATGGAACTGTTCACAGGGCGCTTTAGAAAACAGTAGCTCTGACTTACTGACAGGGAAGTGAATAAAAAAGAATTTTGAAGTAAAAAGCTAAGAATAAGCCATGTAATACCTAAAACTGATACATTAACTCAGGGAGTTGCCCAGAAGCAGTTTGCTGAAACCACGAAGGGCACTCCTGCAATCCATTTGGCATGCACACAAGGGCAACAGACACTGGGGGAACAGATTTGGGTTTTACAAGATCATTCCCCACTCTGCTCTCTGAGCCAGGATAAAGACCAGGGGTGCAGGTTCCCAGCTACTTCAACCCATGGAGCTACCTTTCAACCAAAGCCAATAACATAACCTTATTTGTCAAAGATTTTTACACTCTAGATAAGTTTTCTTTTCTATCGTCCATGTGAACTTGCTGCTATCACCTGCATTGTAAAATAACCTGATAGAGTTAATCTCTCTTGGTTCAAATTTTCCTGCTTTCCCTGCTTTCTCCATCAGGGGCTCATTCACCTGCTCATCATGATATAAGCCATCATGCACCAACAATGCCGCTCTGCCTTATACATTGTACAAACAGGTCAGTCTCTGAGCAGAAGAATAAATGGCTGACCTAGTGAGGAGGGCTTTAAACTAGGTTCAACGGGGGAAGAAGACCAAAGCCCACAGGTAAGTGAGAATGTGGGTGATCTGGGGGAAGGGATGGAACTTGGGGGGTGCTGGGACTGTAGCACCGGCAATAAAAGAGAAGGTAGTTGGAACATGGGGGGGGGAATCAAACAAATGTCTTAAGGGCTCTACTGAAGCCCCAGTACGCGAGGAGAGTGGGGGAGAAGAACTCCTAGAAAAAATGCAAGGAGGTTTATGTAATAGAATTGGAAATCAACATGACAAAAATAGGGCAATCGGCCGGGTATCTTAGGTGCCTATACACTAATGCGAGGAGCCTGGGAAATAAGCAAGAAGAATTGGAAATACTAGCGCAGACAAGGAACTATGATATCATAGGAATAACGGAGACGTGGTGGGATAGTCTGCATGACTGGAGCTCTGCCATGGATGGGTATAAACTGTTCAGGAAGGACAGGCAGGGAAGAAGAGGGGGAGGAGTAGCGTTATATGTAAAAGAGCTCTATGACTGCTCAGAGCTCCACTATGGAAGTGGAAGCGTGCCTGTAGAAAGTCTGTGGGTTACATTGAGAGGGGAAAGCAACAAGGGGGATGTTGTGGTGGGGGTCTGCTACAGACCACCAGACCACAAGCAGGAGGTGGATGAGGTGTTCTATGGACAACTAGCAGAAGCTTTTAGATCACAGGCCCTGGTGCTGATGAGGGACTTCAATTTCCCTGACATCTGCTGGGAGGCCAATACAGCAGTGCATGGGCAATCCAGGAAGTTTTTAGAGAGTTTTGGGGACAACTTTCTAGTACAAATGCTAGAGGAACCAACTAGGGGCCTTGCACCGCTCGACCTGCTGCTCACAAACAGGGAAGAATTGATCAGGGAGGTAGAGGTAAATGGCAAGCGAGGCTGTAGTGACCATGACATGGTTGAGTTCAGGATGCTGATTAAAGGAAGGAAGGAAAAAAGCAAAACAAACCCTGGACTTCAAAAGAGCAGATTTTGGGTCCCTCAGGGAACTGATGGGCGGGATCCCTTGGGAAGCTAATCTGAAGGGGAAAGGAGTCCAAGAGAGTTGGCTATATTTTAAAAAAACCCTGCTAAGGGCACAGGAAGTTGCCATTCCAATTAGGAGAAAGAACAAACATGTGAGGCAGCCAGAATGGCTTAGCAGAGAACTCTGCTCTGAGCTTAAACATAAAAAGGAAGCTTACAGGAAGTGGAAGCTTGGTCAGATGTCCAAAGAGGCATATAAAGATATTGCTAGGGACTGCAGGGATAAAATCAGAAAGGCCAAAGGACAAATGGAGTTGCGGCTAGCGAAGGATGTAAAGGATAACAAGACGGGGGTTCTACAAGTATGCTAGTAACAAAAAGAGAATCAGGGATGGTGTAGGCCTCTTGCTGAATAGGGCAGGCATCCTTGTGACAGAGGATGAGGAAAAAGCTGAAGTGCTCAATGCATTTTTTTCTTCAGTTTTCACAGGCAGGGTCAGCTCCCAGCCCACTACTATGGGTGTGGCAAATGGGAGAGAAGGAGACAGGCCCTTGGTGATGGAAGGTCAGGTTAGGGACTGCTTAAAGAAGCTGGATGTGCACAAGTCCATGGGGCCGGACGAACTGCATCCAAGGGTGCTAAGGGAATTGGCCGACAAAATAGCAGCACCGCTGGCCATTATCTTTCAAAACTCAAGTAGAACGGGGGAGGTGCCAGAGGACTGGAAAAAAGCAAATGTAGTGCCTATTTTCAAGAAAGGGAAAAAGGAGGATCCAGGGAATTACAGACCAGTCAGCCTCACCTCAATCCCTGGAAAAATTATGGAGCAGATTCTCAAAGAATCCATCCTCAAACACTTAGAGGAAAATAAAGTGAAGTCAGCATGGATTTACCAAGGGTAAATCATGCCTGACCAATCTCATTTCCTCCTATGATCAGATGACTGGTTTTCTGGATGCAGGAAGAACTGTTGATGTGATACACCTTGATTTTAGCAAGGCTTTTGATACAGTTTCCCACAGCATTCTCATTGGCAAATTAAGGAAGTATGGGTTGGATAGGTGGACTATAAGGTGGATAGAAAACTGGCTAGATCAACGGTTTCAGCGTGTAGGAATCATTGGTTCCATGTCTAGCTGGCAACCAGTCACGAGTGGTGTGCCCCAGGGGTCAGTCCTGGGGCCGGTTCTGTTCAACATTTTCATCAATGATCTGGATGATGGAATAGACTGCATTCTCAGTAAGTTTACGGATGACACCAAGCTGGGGGGACCAGTAGACACATTGGAAGGCAAGGACAGGATTCAGGGAGACCTAGATAAATTGGAACAGTGGGCCAATAGAAATCTTATGAGCTTCAATAAGGACAAGTGTAAAATCCTGCACTTGGGATAGAAAAACCCCATGCACTGCTACAGGCTGGGGAACATTCAGCTAAGTAGCAGCAGTGTAGAAAAGGACCTGGGGGTCATGGTGGCTGGGAAGCTAGATATGAGTCAGCAGTGTGCTCTTGCTGCCAAAAAGGCCAATGGCATACTGGGCTGCATCAAAAGAAGTGTTACCAGCAGATCAAGGGATGTGATCATTCCCCTCTATTCTGCACTGGTGAGGCCACATCTAGAATACTGTGTTCAGTTTTGGGCTCCTCACTACAAAAAGGACAGGGACATGCTAGAGAGAGTTCAGAGGAGGGCAACCAAAATGATTAAAGGGCTGGAGGACAAGCCTTATGAGGAAAGACTGAAAGCATTAGGCTTATTTAGTCTGCAGAAGAGAAGATTGAGGGGGGATTTGATAGCAACCTTCAACTACTTGAAGGGATGCTCTAAGGAAGATGGAGCTCGACTGTTCTCGGTGGTAACGGAGGACAGAACGAGGAGCAATGGTCTCAAGTTGCAGTTAGGGAGGTCGAGGCTGGATATTAGAAAAAACTTTTTTACTAGGCGAGTGGTGAAGCATTGGAATGAGCTGCCAAGGGAGGTGGTGGAGTCTCCATCTTTGGAGGTGTTTAAGGCCCGGCTGGACAAAACCCTGACTGGGATGGTTTCGTGGGAGTGGTCCTGCCTCTGGCAGGGGGTTGGACTAGATGACCTATGAGGTCCCTTCCAACCCTAGGATTCTATGATTCTGTGAAATGGACACAAAACTGACATCAGAAATGGCAACATTCAGAAACCAGTAGGGGATCACTTAATCTCCCTGGTCACTTCATGAAAGACATGCCTCTTACAATTTTAAACAGGCCAGTTTTATATCAACACTTCAAAGAGAAGCCACAGTATTAGAATTTATTTGCAAATTTGGCACCATTAACGGGTTTGTATAGACCAGGGGTGGCCAAACTTGTGGAACTTAAGAGCCATACAAGTTGATTATTAAACCTTCAAGAGCCGCACTGAAGCATATAGCCATATATTTTTACATACTACATTGATTTGCTGACATTCTGCTGCGAGCCACACTTTTTCATTCAAGAGCCACATGTGGCTCCCAAACCACAGTTTGGCCATGCCTGGTATAGACATATGAGCTGGCTTTCTCATTACAAACAGTGACTTTCACCTCTCTCAACCTCCCTGCTTTCTGATATGTTGTTCCGCACTGTTTGAATGTATGCAACTTGTCTGATTTGGTGAAGTAACCTGCACTGATGCAATGATCACACTTCACTTGCACTTATCTTCCCCTCCTATACTGTAAGGTTTCCATTTTCTGACATCTGATGAAGTGGGATTTTCTCTCACGAAAGCTCATGCAAAAAATAAATTTGGTAGTCTTTAAAACTGCCACAGGCCTCTTTGTTTGGTCTACTTTCCCTAGTTTGCTGTGCGCCACTCTTCTGCCCCACCTTTCCTCACAAGTGCACACTCTCTCTGTTTTAAAAGTTACAGCTATTTAAGAAACCACCATTGCTGGAAAAGACAAAGCAACAGAAAACAAAACCCAACACAGAGAAAACGAGGTAAAAACATTATTTTAAATAAGTCCAGGGAAATAATTATTTTTACCCTTCAAGACTGCAACAGCTGGAACTATTCCTAACTTCCTTGAAAATGTGCAACGTGTTGCCTTGCAACAGAAATGCGGACTCTTGTTTTCATCCTAACCACTGACTAATATTCAAAATGGGCTTTCCTTATTAGCAGATAGCAGAGCTTTAAAATCAAGTATTAAAAATGCTGTAAGTTACCAAATTAATGCAAGAAAGTTGGCAAATAACTTGACACAAATTTTTTTATCAATTCTTATTAAAAGTTTTAAATAAAAAGGTAATGACTTGTTTATTTAAATGCTTAACTGTTTATATCAGGGCTTCTTAACCTATGGGTTGTGACCCAAAAATAGTTGCCATGCCATTTAGAGTGGGTTGCCATGATCCTCTTTAATAAATTGAAAAAGGAAATACGTTATTAATTCAAAACTCAACTATAGATTGAGACGCTGACTCCCAAACTTAATCTGG
Organism: Podocnemis expansa; assembly: GCA_007922195.1. Taxonomy (NCBI): domain Eukaryota; kingdom Metazoa; phylum Chordata; order Testudines; family Podocnemididae; genus Podocnemis; species Podocnemis expansa. The sequence goes on along the minus strand of ML682125.1, from coordinate 161,713 downwards.
ATCTGGGCTGAAAAAGGTTAAGAACCCCTGATTTAAATGCTTAACTGTTTAGCTCTTTTGTTTAAACGTCTATTTTCTAAAATGCATTGACTTTAATATAATTCTATTCTATTCTAATATAATTCTGGCACCATTTGTTTTTAATCATCATTTCATTTTGTACATCATGAGAGAGTGTTGTCCTAGGTTGTATGTTGGTTGTGTCAGGTGATGACTTTTGGGTTTTTCATTTGTTCAGTGGTGCCACACTATTTTGATATTGTGGTTGGGGTATGAGCATTATAATATCACCACTACCATTATGTCTGCAAAGTTCTAAAAGGTCTCAGTTATAAATATATGTACACATCTTCTTGCCTAAAGAAATAATGCAATTACAAATCAAAAGAACTCTTCATTAATCAGGGTTTTTTATTAAAATTAAAAAATGTAAGGGGAAATCTAAAAAGTGGTACAAAGGCAAAAAATGTCAGTTTCTTGTTTAGGTTTTTAAAAACTTGTATGGACCTTTATTACATATTGAAATATAATCATGTTATAGAAAAAATCTGTTATGTTGCAAAATGTTAAAATTAATGAAACAATTTCAACAGGTTTCCACCTTCGTTTCCCCAAATACCTTCAAAATATTTGCATAGACCTGTATTGAAAATTGATTTTGATTTTATTTAATTTTTAATATTTAACTTTTTCTTTATTCTGTGTTGAAGGGAAGTAGTGTTTGTTAAAGTTTGTGCATCTAAATAATTAACGAAAGTGGAATTATTATTACAAGCATAGTAAATCAGAAAATGTTGGTTAAAAATTCTGTTACTAACCCTTTTGCTAAACCAGTGCTCAGCAGGGAAAGCAGTATACCTTCTTACAGGAGATGGTGAGCATCTCTTTTAGCAGTAAAGCATTCTATTTAGTATAAAATATTAGTAATGCACCTCAAGTGAAAATAAATGTTTGTACATCAGTTGCAAAAGTATAGCTTGTATTAGAAAAGATTTGGTCCCTATTGCATTGTAAACAAAGTAACAATCTGTGTATTAAGTTTTGGAGGTTGAAAACATAGAAGCAAAACTTTATGGTGTTAATTCACTAAAGCTGTTTAACATAACTTCCCACAGACTGAAGACACTAGAAGATGCACATGCCAGAGATGCCAGTACACATGCCACTGGCTATGTCCCCATGTTAAATGGGATGGGGCTTGGAACAAGCAGCGTTCATGGCTGTGAAACTGACCAGGCTGGGAGCTGCTTGCGGGCACAGCAAGCGGCTCCCAGCCACATCCAGCTCCTAGCACCCTGCCCATGTGCTCACCCTGCCTGGGCATAGAGGGCTAGCAGGGGGCTAGGAGATCCATGCCCCAATGCCTGGGAAGTCGCGGGGACTGTAAGCTCTGTTCCCAGCTGCTGGGCAAGCAGCGGGGGTGCAGGGTTCCCCAATCCCCCGGCTGGGCTGCCAGGGCTTCCGTGGGAATGGCGGGTGGGGAGCCGGCTTTGCCTGCTGCCCCATCTTGCTGGCAGCCAGGGGGGCAGTGGGTTGGGTAGCTGCTGCCGGGCCTAGGCAGCTGCTGGTGGGGGGACAGGGGCAGAGCTCTCGGGCTCCCGGTCCCCCAGCCCCCAGCCAGCTGCAAGCGGCCAGGGGTGCAGCCGGTCCCCCCAGCTCCTGGTGGCCTGCAAGACGCAAGTGGGGGGGAGCATGGGCTCCCCCAGCCCCTGGCAGGCTCCAGGCTCTGCAACTTCTGGTCAGTTTCACAGAGGTGAAATTGACCAGGCTGCAGAGTCCTCAGCCTGGTCAATTTCATCTCTGTGAAATTGACCACAGGTTGCCAGCCTGCCAGGGGCTCGGGGAGCAGGCAACCCCCTCCACGGCTAGCAGGTTGCCAGGAGCTGGGGGGACCAGCTGCGCCCCTGGCATCTTGCAGGCAGTCAGGGGCTGGGGGACCGGGATGCCCCTACAGCTTAGCCCCTGCTTCTGGGTCAGCAGCAGGGGTGAAAGGGTGCCCCGATCCCTGCACCCTGCAGCCCGGTCTCCCAGGCTGCTGGCGGGGTGGCTGGGGCTGGAGCCGCTCTCCCCACCCCCTGCTGGGTTGCTGCACCTGGCCTGGGGATGTGGGAGCTGGATCTCCCGGCCACCCAGGATCAGCAGAGGCCAGCCCCACTGGGGTGGCCCCTGCGGATCCCCGGTGGCTGGGGAGGCCGGCGCCCGCAGCCCCTGCCCCTGCAGCAGCCGAGCCTGGCAGGGGACAGACCCAGCTCCATCCCCGGCCCCCCCCCCACATGCTGCCACTGGAGCTGAGGGGCAAGCCGATGGCAGGGGCAGAGCACTGCAGGCACCAGGCTTGAAAGCGGCCAAGGGCTGGGGGACCGGGCTGCCCGCAGTGCTCTGCCCCTGCTGCCCTGCCGCCAGCCCAGGAGCTGAGGCAGCAGGCCCAGCCAGCTGGGGGACCCGCCACCCACCCTGGCTGCCCACCCCCCTGCACCTTCCCTCAGCACCCTGGCCACGGTGCTGACGGGGGTGGGCCTTCCTCCTAGAGTGCCATGCACCCTGGGAGGAAGGTCAAAGCCCCTTTCGAAACAGGGTTGTTTCAAGACAACACATCCAATCTGCGTTTTTTCGAAACAACCCTTTCAAAACAAGGGCTATTTCTTTTTCAGAGGAGGTTTTATTATTCCGAGAGGACGAACCTTATTTCAGAATGACGGGCTTCCGTCATTTCGAAATAAAGAAACGTCGTTTGGACGTGGCCAGTTTTATTTCAAAACAACTGGTGTTGTTTTGAAATAAAAGCCTCATGTGGACACAGCCAGTGAAGAAAACCCTGGGGAACAGGAAAAGAAAAATGAAAGGCTCTGTAAACAACATATTGTTCAGCCACACATCAGTCTACAGTGTAGAGACAATGAAACAGACAGGAAAGTTGACAAACAGCTGAAAACCACTAGCTGGACAAGGCAAACCGATCTTTTGATTTGAATTGGATGCTGCGTAAAAGCAACTGTGTTATGGCTGCACATGTTCATAACAGTGCTAAACTGTTTCACCAACACAGGGTCCCAGTTAACAAGCTACTGGTGGCAAACAGGGAAATAAGGAAAACAAACTGGTAAAGAAACCATTAAGTTAGACAGTAACTGCAAGTCATACAAGCAAACCCCTGTTAGCAGCAGTCACAGTCTGGGGTCCCTGATACAGCATCTTGACTGAGGCACAGGTTTTTCAAAATACCCTTGTTCAGTGCCTGGGCACCAATGTTAAATCCTGACACAGCAACTGAATGAATTGGGTCCTGTCCGTTCATGCTGAAAGACTGCATCTATGAGAAACAAGTGGATCTGTGTCAGCTACTGGTATAATTGCAGAGCAGTGTAACGCATGGAAGGGAGAAGCTGGCCGCTCCTGCCTCCTTCCCAGCGGGTGACAACCAGCAGTAAAGGTAACCTATAACATGGATGGACAGTGCAGCGTAGAGACTAGTCACAAGAAATGTATACATAAATTCCTCATATGTAATGTTACTACAGCAAATTTCTTACATAGACAGCAAGGTGAGACATGCTGTAATAATGCCTATCCCAGGGTTTTGAAACACTCAACCTGCCTCTAATGATATATAGGTGGGAACTGTAATCACCCTAACTAACAGAAATATGAAACCAAACTGAAAGGGCCAGACAACAACACAAGACTGGAAAAGAATCCTGATCGTAGAATCCTAGAAGATCAGGGCTGGAAGGTCCAGCTCCCTGCTCAAACCAGATCAGCTCTAACTAAACTAGCCCAGCCAGGGCTTTGTCAAGCCAGACCTGAAAAATCTCTAAGGATGGAGATTCCACCACCTCCCTGGTAACCCAATCCAGTGCTTCACCATCCTCCTGGGAAAAAGGTTTTTCCCCAATACCCAACCTAGACCTCCCGCAGTGCAGCTTGAGACCACTGCTCCTAGTTCTGATATCTGCCACCACTAAGGACAGCCCAGCTCCATCCTCCCTGGAGCCCCTTCAGGTAGTTGAAGGCTGCTGTCAAAGCCCCCCTCATTCTTCTCTTCTGCAAACTAAACAAGCCCGCTTTCCTCAGCTTCTCCACCTAGGTCACGTGCCCCATCCTCCTATTCATCTGTGCTTCCCTCCACTGGACACTCTACCATTTGTCCACATGCTTTCTGTAGTAAGGAGTCCAAAACTGAACACAGTACCCCAAATACGGCCTTCCCAGTGCCAAATAGTGGGGAGTAATCACATCCTTCTGTCTTCTGGCAATGCCCCTACTAATGCAACCCAATATGCTCTTAGCCTTCTTGACCATAAGGGCACATTGCTGACTCATATCCAGCTTCTTGCCCATTATAACTTCCAGATCCTTTCCTGCAGAGTTGCTGCCCAGCAGCTGGTCCCCAGTCTGTAGCAGTGCTGGGGATTTGTCCATCCAAAGGGCAGGACTGTGCACTTGTCCTCGTAGAAGCTCATCAGATTTCTTTTGGCCTAATCCTCCAATTCATCTAGATCATTCAGTATCCTGTTCCCGCCCTCCAGTGTATCTACCACTCTCCCCGGCTTAGCCTCATCTGCAACCCCTGGGTCACTCCACTTGCTTGTGGCTGCCAACTAGACATCAAGTCATTAATCGTGACCCGTTGAGCCATATGGTCTAGCCAGCTTTCTATCCACCTCTAGTCCAGTCATCCAACCCACACTTCTATAACTTGCCTATAAGAATACAGTGCGAGACTATAGCAAAATCTTTGCTAAAGTCCAGGTGTATCACATCCATTTCTCTCCCACATCCACAGAGTCAGTCATCTCATCCTAGAAGGCAATCAGGTTGATCAGAAATGACTTGCTCTTGGAGGATTCATGCTGACTGTTCCTGATCATGTCCCTCTCCTCCAAGTGCTTCAAAGTAGATTCCTTGAGGACCTCATCCATGGTTTTTCTGGGGACTGAGGTGAGGTTGAGTGTTCTGCAATTCACAGCTTTCTCCTTCCCTTTTTGGAAGATGGGCACTAGATCTGTGTTTTTCCAGTCGTCCTGGATCACCCCTGAGTGTCACAGGTTTTCAAAGATAACGACCAATGGTTCTGCAATCACATCAGCCAACTCCCTCAGCACCCTCATCTGACCCCATGTAATTGTGTATGTCCAGCCTTTCTGAATACTCCTGAGCCTGTTCTTTCACCACTGAGGGCTGCTCACCTCCTCCCCATTCTGGGAGCTGAGCTGGTCTGTGAAGTGTAGAGGAATTCTCAGTAAGCGGGGGCCACAAACTTAGTGATGAGTGGAGCTTTATACTACACAGCTGCGGGCCCAAGGGCAAGTACCCAAGAGCCCCAAGAATAGTGTATATTATTCTTATATAGTGACATATTACAAAGCATAATCTATTGCTGTATAGCCCATTAGGTTCTGGGTCCATCCTTTTTGCACCAAAATTTCCCCAATTACAACCCCTATCTTTTTGACCCGCCTTAACCCACATACCCTCCAATCACAATTCACCAGCACCACAGACTTTGGCCTAGCCCTTGAGCTGGCCCAAATGTGTTTTCCTTCATCCGGGGTAGACTGACCTTTTAGAATTCTGCAGGCAAATCCAAACACCTTCCCTGTCTCCAAATTGCAATACAATGTCCTTGAATCACAGACACAGGCTCAATGAAACTCTCTCTACAGCGTACTTTAACAGTTAGTTGCTTATACTGGCCCTCTTCCAGGCATGTTAGCAGAACAGAGAAATGCAGCTTCACCCCCCTGGCCTATTGAGCTATCCATCTGTGTTTCAATGCTGTTAGGCCTCAGCACACTATTAGGCTCAGCCCTGCAATTCCTCCACAGAAGACAGAGGCAAAAAAAGCATTTAGTGTTTCAGCTTTTTCCACATCATCTGTCACTAGGCTGCCTTCTTCATTCAGTAATGAACCCACATTTTCCTTGACCTTCTTGTTACTAATGTACCTGTACCTTCTTGTTACCCTTCAAGATTTTTACTAACTGAAACTCCAGTTGTGCTTTGGCCCTCCTGATTTCACCCCTGCATGGTCTAGCAATATCTTTATACTCCTCTCTAGTCACCTGACCAAGCTTCCGCTGTTGAGTTTAATCTTACCGAAGACTTCTTTGTTCAGCCAAGCTGGGCACCTTCCATAGTTGCTATTCTTTCTGCACATTGGGATAGTTCATTCCTGTGCCCTCTGTTAGGCTTCTTTAGAGTCCAGCCAGCTCTCCTGGACTCCTCTCCCGTCCTATTAGCCTCTGAGGGAGTCGAAGTCTGCTTTTCTAAAGCTCAGGGTCTGTATTCTGCTGTTCTCCATTTTAACTTTTGTCAGAATCCTGCCATCTACCATCTCATAGTCACCGCTGGCCAGGTTACTGGCTCCTGACCAATTCTTCCCAGTTTGTGGCAGCAGGTAAAGAGGATTCTGGGCTCTCATAGGTTCCTAGCACCTGCACCAGAAAGTTGTCCACAACACTCTCCCAAACCATCCTAAATTGTCTGCGCTCTGCTGTATTGCCTCCCCAGCAGAAGTCAGGGGGATTGAAGTCCCCCGATGAGAACCAGGATCTGTGATCTGGAAAGTTTCATTAGCTGTCTGAAGAAAGCCCTGAAGAAAGCCCTGTCTATGTCCTCCCGCTCTGGTGGTCTATGATAGAGGCCCACCACAACATTGGCCTTGTTCCTCTCACCTCTAAACTTCACCCAGAGACTCTCAACTGGCTTTTCTCATTTCACACCAGTGCTCTGAGCAAGCACTAGACTTCTGCCTCTCTGGGCAGCAGGAGGAATGTGGAGTCAGCTCTTTAGTTCATGCCATCAATCGGGTGGGAGAGAGTGGCTGATCAGGGACAGAAGGCACTGGGAGACCCAGCCGTACATCGGCAGTGGACCTACACTGAGGGTAGAGTCAGGCCTACCACCATCCCAGTCAGAGGAGCCAAGAAACCAGAGTCCCTTGTGTTGCCAGCTGCCTGAGCCAGGCTGCAGAGTTGGAAGCCCCCCACACATCAGTCCCAGAAGAGCGGGGACTCTGAGGCGCTTGCAATCCCAGCTCTGGGTGCTCATTGGAGCCACAGCCCTGCACTCAGGATGGCCTGTTGGGGCTCTGCTGCATCTGCACCCCCTTCCTGCTGCACTGACACCCCTGCAGATGGGCCAGGAATGGCAAGTCTCACTCACCGTAGGCGGCCACTCCCTCATTTTCCAGGGAGGGGGCACTCCACAGCAGCAGAGGCTACAGCAGCTGCTTGGTCTTGGGGTGTCTCACCCCACCCCCTGGCCGGTGCAAAGTAGGAGCCCTGCCAGCACCCCGTTTTAGCAAGCATGGCTTGCTTCCCACCCCACCCTGGGATCCCTGGCTTGGCGCATCCCCTTCCTCCCAGAGCACCTAGCTCCTTGCCCTTGCACCAAGGCTGCAGGCTGCCAAAGCCCCCAGTTCTCCCCATTCCCAGAAAGAGGAGCTGCCACTTGTCCCTCCACCTGGAGCAGCAAGATCCATGGGGAAATGATAGAGGCCTGCCCTCCCTCCTCCTTCCTGGGGCAAGGGGAGCTGCTGGGCACCTGAGGTGCCACACCCTGACCCCCACTCTGCTACCCATACACTCTCCTCCCTCAGCCTCAGGGTGTGGACAGGGACCAAGAGCATCAAGCAAATCTCCATGGGCCTTGGAGCCCAGACATCACCCTTTGGAGCCTCAGCCCTGGTCCCCTCCTGCTGCCACACATCTGTGCCAAGAGCAGAATGGGGTCCAGGGGAAGCCTGGTTCCACATGCTCCGGTGAGCAGGGACCAAGTGACCCAAAAAGGCAGGACCCAGGGGGCTGTGCCTGAGGAATCAATGAAGCCTGAGCATTGTGGAGAGTTATCCCTGCCTCTCCCCACCCAGAATCGCTGCAATGAAGTCCCCGTCTGTGCTCAGCAGCAGACAAGGTGCCCTGGGGACTGTCTGTCTCAGCTGGAGCTTCCAAACTGGAGCTAATTCTAATGTGCCAGGCCACAGTCAGTCATTCACTCCCACTCAGCGCAGCAGAAGTCTGGGAAGGAGGGGCCGGAGCTCGCAAAGCAGGGGCTAGCCTAAGACAGAAGAGTTTCTGGCCCTGCACAGTTGCAGAAGGGGGACAGAAGGGATTCAGGCCGGAGGCCCCGAGCTCTGCTCCCAGCCCAAAGCTGACCACAGCCTCGATGGGTATGGCCGCAAATCCGTAGGCACCTGGTGTGTTACAGATGGCACGAAGCAGCATGGCCAGCATGGGGCTTGGATCCTCCAGCCCTTCAGCCCAGGTCCCAGATATGAGCTATACCAGAGCACCCAGCATGTCCTTGCTCTGGGGTGAAGCGTGGCCATCTTGCTTCATGGCACACGCCCCCCTGCCTGGGAGTCAGGAAGGGACATCTCCTCTGGGCAGGCGATTCCATCACTGCCTGTCGAAGGTGTGTGTCTCTTGGCTCAGCCTTTGGACCACGAGGGACATGCCTTTCTCTAGAGGGGCTGCCCTGACCTGGCTGTTCCCATGGGGGCCAGAGGCTTTCTTCTCTGGGAGCTGGTTACAAATTCCCAACCCTTTCTGTGGAGAGGGGACTTTCCTCCAGCCCAGGGAGGCAGGAATTCACCCAGAAACCACTCAGCCCCCTTGGTCAGTGACAATCGATCCCTCCAGTCCCTCTCCCCAATCACCAACCATAGGCTTCCTTTCCTGGGGTCAGACTAATTTCACCCAGGGGCCTCAGAGGCCCCTTCCTCAGCCTGTGCCCCAGCCCCAAGCTCAGCCTCTCCGTCTGCTGTGTTCCTACACCAGTGGCAGCCCCATCCAGCAAGCAGCTGTGGTCCTAGCCATTTTGCTGACCAGAGAGGAAAACATAGTCATTGTCTCCCCCACGTTGAGCAGCCAGGCCAAAAAAGCACCCCAACCCATAAATTTCCCAGCTACCCAACCTCTTCCCCAGCAGCCTGCAGGTCAACTGTGCAAAAATGAGCGGTTAATCAGAGCATGGCACAAACCAACCAAAAGCCAAGTCACTCACTGATGTAACTGAGATAATCTCCAGGCCACGAGCACAGTGCGCCCCAGTGCTACCACTCAAAGAAAAAGGAAAAATGTCTATCAATCCATGCAGAGCTTAGATTAAATGGTGCAGCTGTAAGAGACGACATTTCCCAGCACTGGACAACTTCCTCCCCACAGCGACAGATGCTACAAGCTGGATGCTTAGAGCTGACATTGTCCAGTTCCCATAGCCAAAGAGACTTCTAAACTGACTAACTTTATTACACACTTTGGGAGGTTTGCTCTCAAATCTCCTTTCAGGATCACCAGTACCCCTGAACCTTCCCCAGGAAAGATGATTGAACTGTTGATAAACAGAAATGGAATTTTAGTTTTCATGGACAATAATCTGATCTATGGAACTTCAGTGGAAAAGCCCAATGAAGCCCTTAGGCTAATTAGCCAGTCGAGACTAAAGCTAAACAAGGGAAGGTTCATTTTCCATATACTGTGAGACAGGCAACAACTAAAGATGGAATCAGTCCTAGCTCTGAAGAAGTAAAAGCAATGCAAGATTTGAATGCATCAAGAATGGATCAGAACTGAGATGCACACTGGAGCTGGTAAATTGCCCTGGTACATACCTACAAGATCTTTATACAGTGATGAAAACTCCAAAGGAATTGTTAAAGTACAACATGTCTTCACTCTGGAGGTCAAACTGAGGCATTGAGTTCAAAAAGCTAAAAAAAAATTATCTCAACAGATCCAGTTTTCAGGTGCTGCAATATGAACAAACCCAGTTGTCAGTGTGGACACGAGCAGTTCTGGCCTTGGAGGACTACTGTTGCAACAAGATGACTCACCATGGAAGCCAGTTGCATTTTGCTCTTACAAACTTACAGAAATGGAAAAACACCATGCACAGATTGGCAGGGAGTGCTTGGTAAAAGTATAGGTACTGGGGAACTTTTACAGCTATCTGAGTGGCCCGGGTTGATTTACACTGACACAAACCATACACCGCTTGTGACCCTCAACTGTGGGAAAGGCCTAGATCAAGCACTGCTGCAATGCCACCATCTATTGCTAAGGTTAATGTGATTTAACACCATTGTTAATTTGTATTCATGGAGAAAATCTGGCAGTAGCAGGCACTCCATTATGGAACAAAACATTGTGTTCAGCTACCTGTGAGTTCCAAGTCCACAGCATTCAGATACGCCATGTACAGATAAGTGTCAGGGAAAAGACTGCTCAAGCTACAACAGCAACACCACTAGATACCCAGTTTGAGGAGTTCTAAGTTACATTGGGACCGGGTGGCTGGCCAGCATATTGAAAGGACACTAAGGAAGTGACAAGCGATGGCTCTACAGTGTGTGGACAATGAAGGGAATCAAACAGAATTACAATGAAAGGTGGCTGCATCATATTTCCAAATGAAATGAGAGGAGGACTCCGAAGCTTCATCCATGGAGGACATCTAGGATTAACAAAATGCCACAAATGGGCCAGCCCGTCAGTGCAGTGGCCAGGCACCAGCAAGGACATAAAATATCTGCATTTGAACACTGCAGAACAAACAGACCAACACAACACCAAGACCCTTTCAGAGTTACACTGCTACCAACTGCAGCTTGGGAGCGACTCTCTGCAGTTTGATGCAGATTCAGAGGGCATCATTAGTGGGTCGCTGGCTGCTGGTTTTCTATGTATGTAAATTGAAAGACGTAACATTCACCCTACCGCATACAAGGCGTACATGACAAGGATGGAGGAGGGGGCCGTGGACTGGGATTGAGGGGCACCAGCAGAGCTGTGTGTGTGCGGGGGGGGGGGGGCGAAGGCTGGAATAGTGGGGGGACATTTGTGGGTTGGAAATGAGAAGCGCTGGCAGAACTGAGAGGCCCCGGGCGGGGTCAGTTTCAGAGGGGTCACCGGCATGGACCCTTCTGCCAGCGTTCTCCTCCAAAGCCGCCTCTCCAGGTTAGCACAGGACCAACCCTGCCATCTCCTCGGATGATGCCCTCTGTGGCCAAGTGGCTGCCGTGGGGATTCCTGAGGTTTCTTTTGACAACATTCCCTTGACAGTCTTTTTTTCATCCTCCTCCCATCCCCAGCGCCAGCCCTGAACAGCAACAGCCTCTGAACCAGGAGCAGGACCCCTCTGCCCTCATCGGCACCCCTTTTGCTGGGGAGCTGGAGGCAGAGCAGCTCAGGAATTCTCCCAGGGCCTCAGCATGAGCCAAACTCTGTGCCTTCCCAGGCTGAGATGTCAACCAGCAGCCATCTGCAGTGTGTGGCCATCCCCCTCACAGCGGTAGCCCCGTTCTTCAGTGGCCATTTGTCCCCTACCCTCTTCATTCTTCAGCCAGGCTAGTGTGCCTTGTCCAAACCACACAGGTTCAACTCCTTCAGCCCTACTCCTTGTTAGCCAGGCTCAGCCAGTCAATTTCCATTACTGGTGGGCCATGCCCAATCTTTGGGGCTGAGCAACCATGAATTCTGGGAGTTTGTTCTAATTTGACCCATATCTGAATGTGGAAGCAGGGGGCCAATTCCTATTTTAAACCCAAACCCAACCCAGCAGCCTCCGGCTCCATCTGTGGTCCAAGAGGTTCCCAGCCCATGCCTAGTCATGGCATTACCCATCTCACCTGAGTCCCCCTAGAAACTCCTTCTTCCAATGTGTGTGTCTCTCGGACACCATTGAGACTGCAGCATCCTGCAAGAACCCAAGACATGACGCCTCACGTAACAGGCCAGGCCTGAGCTAACAGAATAGTTAAGTCCTGCTATTATAAAGCAAAGTTAACAGAAGTCTGGCTGCAATCCTACATGCTGGTTCACAGAAACTGGCAAGAACAGAGCTGGTATTGTGAAAACACACATTGTGGACGAAGCGAGTGGCACTGAATACGCAAGTACATTCCAGAGAGATGGTACCACACAAGATCCGGTGACCAGGAGTGGTGCAAGATCCTTCCTCAGTGATAACAAGGGTTTAGCGAGTACTCAGAATGACAGTACAATGGATAGAGATGTCTTGAAAATATGATGCCTAGAGCTCTTTTGATGTGGCATCTTAACATGTCAGAGGATAGCAACTACACACATCAGAGAGGCAATACACAATTGGCTTGTATAAATGTATAAAAGAAGGTGTCAAAGGGAGTGTCTGTCTGACTAAGTGAGGAAAGTCCTGCCATTTACAGACTGAGGCCACTGTCACAAGCGTACTTGTATTAAGTGGACTTGTAGTGCACACAAGCCGCTTTTTACTGGGCTTCAATGGCAATAATCCTGGCCTGGTGCCTGTGTTACTGAAATGGATCTTTGGTCTTACTGGGTAATCCAGTTATGACTTGTCACAAAGTCTTCCTGTTTTAATGTAAATCTCACAATATTTGTCTCTTTTTCCTTCAAGTCCCAACTCCAGGAGTCATGTGATGACATGAGAGATCCGGGTGTCACTTTAAAATAGGCATATCTCTAGCTGTCTTTTGGGGGGGAGGGGAAGCTTCAAAAAGTGGCCCCTGAAGACTCAGAAACATATGGCAAAAGAAGATTTTATATTATAATAAATGTTTTCCAACTTCTAAGCCAATCTTATGATTTTGGTGGTCCTGAGGCAGAAATTGAAAATTAGAGCTGGTCAATAAATGTGGGAAAAAGATTTTATGAAAATCCTCCCCTCTCCCTCTCCCCGTCTCACCCTGAAATTGTTTCCTTTTCACTGGGTTCAAAACAGGCCTGGTTTGCTGAATTTTCCCCCCACATTTTTAAAACAAATTCTTGAATCTTTTTGTCAAAAATCATTTTGGCATGTTGATAAAGATTAGATTTTTAAAACAGTGCAGAAAATTTCACAAAAAGAAAAAAAATTCAGTAATTTCAACAAAGCTTTTTTGCAAAAAAATTCATGTTGTTTTCTTTTTAAAAAGGCCCCTCCACCCTACCGAAATCCCATTTGTTTCCAAAATCTTTTCATCTGCTTTAATTAGTACCATCCCGGCTTGACGTGAAAAGCTGTGCATTGCCTTCACCATGGCACCATGAGTGCCAGAGCCTCTGCCATGGAGAGCAGACAGGAGTATGAAACGTGGCTCATACACCTATTAGTTCAATAAACTGGCATTCTGTATTGCAGCTCTGATGGGATATAACTTCATTTAAACGACCTGGTTGGGAGTTTTCCACTCCAGTGAGTTGCTGATAGGATATGCAATGTGCACACAATGGAAAGATGTTAGTTTTGTCAAAACCTTTCTGATTTCCCATTGGGAAAATGAAATATTTCCTTCACGCCAGTTCAGCATTAATCCGCATCTGCTCACAGTGCCGCCATGTGTAACCTGCTAGGGCGGGCTCAAATGCATCTACTTGCCCCTCTCCAGTGCCTCACAGTGAAACCCCCCTGCAGAAAGCACCGGGAGAGCCAGGATCTAGTTGTTAAAAGGACTCACAGTGAAGACTGCTCAGAGTTCGCATACCACAATAAACTGCTACTCACCAAACAAACCTTATCCTAAGGAACCATAATACATTTAAACAAAACAGTAAGAAACCCAAGAGTCCCAATGTTCAGGTGGAGTCACCCTTATCTCAATTGCAGTCTTTTAAATCCTTGAGGCTTAAATGCAGAACGTAAGCAATCCTCATCCTCTCTAACTGCAGGAATCTTCAGGCAGATGCCGCACAGTCCTTTCTTCCTCCTGTGCAGCCAGCACCACACGATCAGGTCACTGGCCATCCAGCTCTCAGTTCCACTGCTGACATCTCCCCTGCAAAGCAGTCCAAAGCAGGGAGAAAACATCCTGCAGTCCACTCCTGCTCAGCTCCTTTCACTGAGTCCCTTAGCCCATGCACTCTGCAGCTCTCTGTTCGCTCCCCTCCAGGCTGCTCTTCTCAGGCTTCTCTCTGGGCATGTAACTCCAACTCAACAATAAAACTTGCGGAGCATGCTCAATCTGCTCCCACACCCGCTTCCAGAAGTTTCTGGTTGCTGAGCTGCAAAATCTGCCCAGCAACGTAACCCAGCCACAAAGGATCCCTGAAAGAGATTGCACTTTTATGCACATAGGTTGCACATGCCTTGTGGGAGTTGTAGTTTGAGTGCATGTGGACGGATTGGTCTCCATCTCTGGTGGTGGCAGAAACCATGCAGGGCTGTTCTGTCAAGCGAACAGGCTCAGTTCTGTCCTCAGTTCCCTCTGACAGGCTGGGAGTGCTGAACCCATGCGAGTACGAGAAGAGCTGGGCAGCTGCCGTAAAGTGACACAGGACGTGGGAGAGGCACTTTAGGAATTAGACCACAATCTGTATCAGCTTCCTTCTGGTAGACCTGGTCCGCTAAAAGCCTTTCTGTTTTAATCCAGCTCCCTGGAGCGACCCAGGCAATTATAATAAGCTGCAAGATGCTTTCCTGGTCTCAGTTAGCTCATAAACAGCATCAGAAAGGGCCAGATGGATGTTGTCTTGTGAACATAAAGACTGCGACCTCAGAGCCATGTAGCCTGGCTTTCTGGCTATAACTGAACCAAGTACCAGATGCATCAGGGGAAGGGGCAGGATCTCTCTTAGCTCTGCCAGAGACTTACTTCCTGTCCCTGGGCAAATCACCTTGTCAGCTACCCTGTGCCATCTGGCATTGGAACAAATTGACTAGAGACTGACGGATGGTCAGTCTGTCCATGTCTGATGTTCCAGTGTTTGTTCAGGGAGAGGCAGAGATGGGTGACGAAAGGTAAGTATAGTTCATAAGAGATTTAGAAATCAACATTGTGTTTCAGTCAAAACTTTCCATGCATTTTGAAAAGGTTTTGGCCAAAAAAGCTGAAAAAACCCTACTTTTTTGTTTTAAAGTGCACCTTGTTTCATTAATGGAAGTACCCTCTTAATTTATTCAAGTTCAGTACAAATGTGAACACAAGAACAAACGGATACAAACTGGCCATCCGGAAGTTTAGATTTGAAATTAGATGAAGGTTTTTAACCATCAGAGTGAAGTTCTGGAACAGCTTTTTAAGGGGAGCCATGCAGACAAGAAAAATTAGGTGGCTTCAAGACAGGACTCGATAAATTTTTGGAGGGGATTGTATGATGGGACAGCCTACTTTGGCAGTTGGCTGATCTTTGGCTACTAGTGGTAACTATGCCTAATGGCCTGTGATAGGATGTTAGATAGGGTGGGATGAGATAACATAGAGAATTCTTATTTGGGTTTCTGGCTGGTGGGTTATGTCCACATGCTTAGGATGCCGCTGGTTGCCATATTTGGGTTTGGGAAGGAATTTTCCCCCCAGAGCTCTGGGGGGGGGGGGGGAAACAAACCCAGCTCTGGTGGATTCTCTGTATCTTGAAGTCATTATTTGAGGATGTCAGTAATTCAGCCAGAGGTTAAGGGGATCTATTAAAGGAGTAGGTGGGTGAGATTCTGTGACTTGCATTGTGTAGGAGGTCAAACTATCACTAGATGGTCACAATGGGCACTTGTGACCTTTGAGTCTGTCACTTATTTCTGAGTTTGTCCAGTGGAAAGAAGTGTGTGTACATGAATGTTTTTCTGCACCATCTCTCAATTTCTATTGCCCCCTCCCCCATTTTTTCCAGTGAGAAAAAAAGAAAAGAAAATCTCTCCTCATCACACACCCCAAAATGATATTTTTGAATAATGTTGACTTCCTTTGAAAACATTTGGGTGAAAGCTGAAAATTTTGGGCCACAAGCCTCCTCCCCCTTTCTAAAAAGTTTTATGAGAAAGATTTTAAACCAACTTTATGCTGCAGCTTGGGCTTAGAGCCAGATCCTCTTGTGCTTCTCTCACTTAGGAGAAGGCCGACAGGGCAGAGAGGTTCACTCAGTCAGATTCCAGTTTGGTAGCTGGGTGCACCTTGCAGACGCAGTGCCAAGTGCATTTTGTTTTATTTATGGTTTAGTAGCAAGTTTTTACCGATGTTCATAAGCAAACTGGGAGTGTGCGTTGGGTGGTGAGAACCTCTCTCTCTCCAGTAGCAACACCTGTTGTTTACTCCTTGGATTTAGTTTCCTTCCAAAGTAAATGAGCCTGCGTATTAAGATGTCAGGTTTCTACACGTTGATAAACATAATTTTGTTGTTTCAGGCACACCTGTAAGGCCTTTCTTCTCAATTACTGTTTTCAGTGCAGCTGCCTCCACATGGTTCCTCAATAACAGGTATCTGAGGCTGATGGATGCTAGGAATTTGCATGTCACATTCAGACCCTGACACCCTGGATCATATTAATTGCTCACTCAAAGGAAATCAAGGTTTTGGGGGAGCATTAGTTTTAAAAAATTTCATTTACTGATTGGGCCAGACCTAGCTGTAGGTTTCAATTTCTTGGTGCAGAACAGAAAATAAATCCTCCCTCATTTGTGAAACTAATGCACTTCTTGTGCTGTATGTGTCTATCATGGGGTGGGGTGAGCAGGCCCCTTAGTTCTCCAAGTTGGCTTGAAATGAACTTGTTGCTAAAGAAGCCTTAGAAGGCACCAAAGGAGGGCAGATAAATGGCTTCTCAGAGTGAGACTTCTCCAATCTTATGGGGTAACTAATTTTAATGATGGACTCTGATTTTATAATGGATCAAATCAAAACCCCCTGGGCGCAAACACTCCCACTCTAGGATGTTCAAAATCAAGATGAAAAATTAGTAGTTTGGACATTTTCTGACCATCAGTGACCATTGCCTCATGAGAAAGAAGAAGAAGAAAACCCTCAGGAGATCACTTCATGTCTGTGGAATTGTCCCCGAAGGGGAGCAGTGTGAGGCAAATTTCTTGGGACAGTTAACATCAGCCTAAGTGAAGCCCCAGAAAATGAATGGTAGGGAACGTGCCTGTGTGACCCAGGCCTCCTGGGATAACCACTTGACTATGCAAAAATCAGGGAAAGCTGCAAAACTGACCCAAACTCTCTAAACCCTGATCAGTGGGGCTTGAGCCAGGCCCCTGATCAACAAATTATGCTTCTGATTCCCCACCTCAATTCTCATGAAGCATAACAAAACAGAAACAGCCCCCCTTTATTGCACATCAGCTCCTCCGGTCCCCACCTAGCCACTGGGTCTCTTAAGGAAATAGGTTCTTCTGACCCCAATATAAAAAGAAAAGAAACAAAATATGAGGGAACTCAAAGCATTAAAGAAATCACATGCATACAATGATTTAGAGTGCATGTAAAGCAAATCCGTGGAAGATTTTGGAGTTAGCAGCCTTGTTCCATTCCTCTGGTAGACAGCCAGCACCTGGGTGGGCCTCAGTCCTTTGGCGAGTTGCAGATGAATAGCTCCAGAGGTAGCTGTTTGGGGCTGCTGCCTTTTATTCCCTCTGACCTTCCCCATGCTGTGTGGAGTTTTTGCACATCTAAATGGAGTCGAGTCACATGGTCAATCTGGGGACTCACTGAGCAGGTTTCTCCCTATGTCCATTGTATGAGTGGTTCCCTTAATGGGCCATTAAGGAGACAGTGGCTGTAGATGTCCATTCTGGGGAGTTTCCCAGAATCACATAAATAGAAGTACAGATATAACAAACCTAGTCTTAATTTCTACTGCACATTACATCTATGCATAAATCATAGAATCATTCCTAGTGAATTTTAATCTTTCTGTTAAAAAAAAACAACAAGGAGTTGTGTGGCACTTTAAGACTAACAGATTTATTTTTTGCATGAGCTTTTGTGGGAGAAGATCCCACTTCCTTAGATGCTTCGAAGATAGGTGAACTTACAGAAAGGAATGAAACTAGATGCAAGGGGGTGTAAAACATAGGATCAGGTCATAAAGTAACAGCAAATCAGAGCAGTTTACAGGCTGAAACCCTGGGAAGCCTGAAGTCAAATTACCCTTTGTAATGGGAAAAGAACCCATAT
>ML682125.1:0-143746 GCA_007922195.1 Podocnemis expansa | reverse complement strand
CTGCTTCACAGAATTTAGCTTGCATATTAATTCGAGTTCAGCTGTTTCTCTTTGAAGTCTTGATGTCCCAGGTACATCTCTAACGACAGTCGTTAACAAATCCGTCATCGAGTGATTAGGAAGATGGAAGTGCTCAGCAATGGGTTCTTTTCCCATTACAAAGGGTAATTTGACTTCAGGCTTCCCAGGGTTTCAGCCTGTAAACTGCTCTGATTTGCTGTTACTTTATGACCTGATCCTATGTTTTACACCCCGTTGCATTTAGTTTCATTCCTTTCTGTAAGTTCACCCATCTTTGAAGCATCTGAGGAAGTGGGATCTTCTCCCAAGAAAGCTCATGGAAAAAAAAAAAATCTGTTAGTCTTAAAGTGCCACACAACTCCTTGTTGTTTTTTTACTGGACTAGACTAACACGGCTATCCCTTTTGAAATCTTTCTATTGACACCAAACATGGCAGATCTCATACGAATTATTGCAATTATGAAATATTAATATGGAATAGTAGCATAAATGGTCCCTTAAATCCTGACAGTGTCACAACCTGCTCCAGCCCTTGGGAGATGCACTGTGTGGAACTCATCAGGTCTTGCCCATTTTTACTTCTGATGTTTCTATGATAGATGGTTCAGAGGAGGAGAGATGTCATTCGGATCTGACCCTTTGGGACATCCTGAAGTGTTATGGCGCCCTGAGAAGTAACGGACATCAGCAAGTCATATCACAGTTCAACAAGCACAGCTGAAATAGCTGTGGGCCTGAACAAATGGTTTATGTAGGAACTGGTTTCAAGCATTCTTTCATCCCTCTCATTTGAAATCACTGATGTCACAATGCAAAAAGGTGCAGTTGGATACAACACAAGCATAGCCTGACTCAAAAAAAAGGGTACACTGGCAGATCTAGATTTTGATGAGGAAGACAGAGCTCTTCTAAGTGACAGATCCATTGAGACAGAAGCAAAGACAGAAAGACCAGCCAGTATCACAGAAAAGATCAGATTAATAATCAGTCATGAGAAAAATCTAATGACCAAATTACATCTCTTCAACTCAACCTCTTAGCATCTGGTAGGTTGGTACAGACTGCCTCTAAAACACTTCAAAAGCAAATGTTGTAGGAACATGCTAGCTATTAAAGGAACTGGATTTATTACATATGCCAAGGTTCATCAGGAAGTTCCCCAGCATTACCCAGATGATGTGAGGCCTGTATTACAAATGAAGCTGGAAGGTCTGCCACGGTAGATGTGCCTCTGGGGTGGCCTGAAAGCAGCTCACCAGCAAAGAGCACTGAGAAAGAGCAAACATACAGCAGGGTTTGACTGTCGTACCCTAGCAACTAGCTGTGCCATGGTACTACAGGGGTGGAAGGCCCCCTGGTGCCAGAAAACTAATAAAAAAAGCAGCTGGCACCTTCAGCAGCATGTGGCTTTTTTGGCAGCAGGGGGACTCTTCTCTTCACACAGCCACTGCAAATGTTTGTTAGTGAGTCTTCTGCACTATGGAGCACTGCTGACACAAGTGTCTGTGGCAGTGGCTTTTCAGCTGCAGGTGGCCTGGTTTTTGGGTCAGCACTGAGCTGTACAGCATGTTTGCTAAGGCTGACATACAGGGCTTAATAACCTAAAGAATATGCAAAGAGTGGTCCAGGACAGACAGGGATGGCAGAATCTGGGGCATGTCCATAGCAATGTCTGATGGCATAAGGAGGATTCATACTCAGACCAGCCTAAGACAGTGAGCAGAACCTGGGGCTGGGTGAGAACTGAAGAAAATTACATCTAAATGATGTGTTTTGGAAGAGGAAATTCAAATGAAAAGCTGTGATTCTCCTCTGTCCCCCCACCAGGGGTCAACAGAGTTAGATTTGAAAGCCAAGAATCCATTGATTTTCTAGTCCAACCTCCTGTGTAACACAGGCCAGAGACCTGCCCCCAGTTAATCCCTAGAGCGGAGCTTCTAGAAAGAACACCCACTCTTCATTTAAGTGTTCAGTGCTGGAGAACCCACCTGACCCCAGGGAAGTTGCTCCAGCTCTTCATTCCCCTTATGGTTACAAACATGACACCTTGTTTCCTATTTGAATTGGTAGCTTCAACGTCCAGCCATTGAATCTCACTCTCTGTCGGTGACACTGAAGAGCCCATTAAAGCCACTGAGACATACAGGACACTGACATGTGAGCACATATCTCTACACCGGAGTTTCCAAGCAGACACAGGCACACAGAGGTCTCAGAGGGTCTCCACCACTCCCCCCTCTACCCCCAGCACCAGGCAGCCAGCCCGTGTCTGCAGGTCCAGCACCTTCCTGCCATCAGTGCCATCCGTCAATCAGACAGCAGCCGGGGTGTGCACAGGCTCTCAGCGGACCCACCTGCCAGGATATTTCAGGAGTCTTTCCCTTCCTGGCATTTGACTCTGGGCTCCAAGTTTCACATGCAGCCTCAGCCTGGGGATGGTTATTGTATATGGGGCTGGCGCTGAGGCCATTGAGCCTTTTCTTGAACCCCTGGCTGCCTGGATTAAGGAGGTTCATTTTGAGGCCACTTCCTGGGGCTGTGTGACCTCAGAACAGCCTGCATGGGCTGACACTTAAAGCAGTGGGGCAGCTGACCCACGTGGCCTCAGTTCCTGGCTATTAACCCACAGAGATTGTCTAAGTTCTTTTAGTGATTTCAGGGCCCAGTCTGTTTGCACTGTGGGAAGCCGGTTTTGCAGAGGGACTCCTTCCTGGTAGGAAAGGGACACAGCTGAAAGCTAATGATGGGGTTGAGAAGAAACGGGGCAGGGGAGTGAGGTCAAAGGTACAACAGGGAACCCTGGTGGGTGCCCATGTGGAGGCTGAGGCAGCACCCACTGCTCCAGGGAGACATGACTGATGCCAGAGCCCTCGTTCTCCACAGAGCGCAGCTACGTTTCCACATGGGAATCAACCGCGTGCCAGAGGGGGGCTACAGATTAGAACCCAGGACATTGGCTTCACTGTTAGTGTGCTGCCCAGACAGCAGAAAAGCCAGGGTCTGGTAAGCAGCTTCAGAAAGAAGTGGACCCAAGAGCAGAAACAGAGCATGGCTTCAGAGTTAAACCCGAGTGCCAGGTCTGTGGCTTTTTCCCACAGCTCTGTTAGGACAGCAACAGCCGTGAGCTAAGAAGCAAAAAGTCACAGCCTCACTGTCCCTCTGTTATATTGAAACAGTGCAATGTAGAGCTGTTATGAGGTTGCTCTTGTGCTACTTGGACCCTTCATCACCAGCTAGAGACCAACACTGTGAGACACTTAAAGAAAACTTCCTTTGGTGGCATTCTGCCTGGTAAGGAGCCAGTTCTTGACAGTGGTGAGTGTGAAATCTATACTCCTCTATTGTTTTACCTAGGTAGTCCCACTTGTCTGTTGTTTAGCTGTGTGGTCTCCAGCAGATGTTTTGGCTGTTTCTGTCTGTTGCATGACTAATTTTGCAGGGTTTAAACCAGCTCAGAAGGTGGGATATGAATGGCTAAGAGAGAGTTTTGTAATGGGCTAGGACTGGTGAAAGATAGTCTAGGAGTACTTCAGTTTAGAGCAATTGGTTAAGGTACAGCTGAGCAGGACTAAAGATTAACTGGGGTTCTGTACTTACCGCTCTTCCACCACCTGCTGGTGTGTCTGGGGAATCAGCACCGCAGGTCCCAGAGTCCCACACGGTTGTGTCTCACCCACTATGACGTCGTCTTCTTCTGTGATGAAGTGGAGATACTCTTGGGATTTTCTCTGAGTGTTACGTTCTGTGCCTCAGTTTCCCTTGTTTTTCTGTTCATGTATTCCGATGATGTGATTATTACAGGCATCACTAGAGGGTGGATGGGCCTTCCCCAGCCACAAGTAGACAGACCTGGTCACTGACCCTGCCAGCAGGTTTGGAGATTTGAGGATCTTGGGGGACAACCACTGCACCCGTGGGGTATGAGGTGGATTCGGGGTACACTTTATTAAAATGAGTACAGGGTAAGGTGAGCGGTGGTCTGTGTATGTCATGTTTGTCACAGTGGTTTCTGTAAAGTGTTGGGGGGTACCTAACTTTCAGGAGTGGGGGCAGGTTGGGGAACAATGGGATTCTTCAACTAACCTACTGACACTATAGCCCTACTCACTATAACCTAAAAGGTGCTTTAATATCCTATGAGAAAAAGGGGGTACAGCACAGAATTAGCATGTGGGCGTGTCAGAAAAAAGTGGAAGCAGGCAGGGGAGCAGGAGAAGCAAAGAAGGTTAGTGTGGGGGGGGGCTTAAAGGAGAGGAAAGGCAAGGGGGAAAGGACTTGGGGGAATGGGATGGGGCAATGGGAAAAGTGGGGGGGGGGGCTGAGCAGAAGCTTGGAGGTTTGAGAGGGAGACTGAGAAGGGGGATTGAGCGTGGGAGTATGGGCAATGGGGAGAAGCAGGAGGGGCTGAAAGGGAGTACAGGGGTTTGCTACAGAGGTGGAAGGGGCGAAATGGCGGGGAAGGCAGGATGGGTTCGGGGGAGCGGCTGGCGGGGAAGACAGGAGGGGTTTGGGGGAAGCGGCAGCAGCGGGAAGGCAGGAGGGGTTCGGGGGAGCGGCTGGGGAGAAAGCAGGAGGGGTTCGGGGGAAGCAGAGGCTGGCCGGGAAGGCAGGAGGGGTTCGGGGGAAGTGGCGGGGACCAATCAGCCACAAAAAGCGGCGGAGAGGCAGGCAAGCGGCGGGAGAGGGAAGGTCTCAGGGGGCTAGAGCGGGGCGGGGGTGAGAGAAATAAAGAGAGGACAGGTGAAGTTTTAATAGAAAAGGTTTTATTTAAGTTGGGGAAGTTACAGAGGGGAGGGCAAAGGTATCTTAACAGAAATGATTTTAAAGACCACAAGCTTAAGGACAACAATCTTACAATCTAATCTAGTAATTCTAAGGCTACTTCTAAGGCTATCAATTAACTTTATACAACGTTACAACTTACGGAGATACTTTTAACACAAACACAAATGATACAGGATAAGGGGATACACTAAGCGATACAAAGTAGCGACGGGCAATTACAAACACGGGAGCTCGTGACACAAACTGAAGAGGCAAACCAAGAAACAGAAAAGAGAAGGCAGAGGGCACACATAAGCCTGTAAACCTGCGGAAAACAGCTTCAAAGCAGCAATAACGAAATAAAATACTTTAGAAAGAGACTACAGGGCAAGCTCTTACCACTCCTATTAGCAGCAGCGACAGCAACATTACAGGGAGAAGGAGACTCGTAATCGGCGGCAGTTGTACTCGTGGGGGTAACTCCTGGATACACTCTAGGGGGAACTCGTGAGCAGAGGAGGCAGCTTCTGGTTGATCAGGCCAGGTGAGATGTTGAAAACTGTCCTGCCTGAGCACCCCAGAACCTCAGCTTTTAAAGACTATTTCCTGCCTTCCCCTGATGACAGGGAATGCCGGGAACAATGGGGGCATGAGTCATTCCCTGCAGAACCTTGCAGTTAGGCAGAGCCCACCTACACCAAGCCCTGCAAAACAATGGGCCCCCAGGATGGTAATGGCCATCTAGTTGAGTTCAAGGGGGCCATCTAGTTGAATTCAAGGGGGTCATCTAGTTAAGGTGAAGGAGCCATTATTCACTTCACACATTCTATGTACTTTAGTGATGGCCCGGGAGGGGCAGCCATCAAGGTAACTGCTATGAGTCACAGACAGTCACGCCCCCTCCTTTCAGCCCAATCACTTCACACAGGTGACAATCAAGGGGCAGTGCCCTCCTGCCTGGGAAGGGGATGAAGGTGGAGCTAGGAGGGGGGTTTGTAGGTGGCTGAAGGGAGGGAGGCAGTGCCCTGGTATGGCAGAGTCCTGCCCAGAAGTGAGCAGAGGGGGCCCAAGCCCAGTTCCTGAGCAGTTCCATCGCACCTTTGAACCCAAGTCTCACCAAAACCTGCATGGCCTGCTTCATCGCAGAGCCCTCTAGACATGCTGCCATCATTGCTCTCCTCCTTCCCAGTCCAGCCATTTCCTTCAGTGGCAGCTGCAGTCACTTTCCAGCCCTCACCTCAGGGCTCCTGTGATGCTGTCTGGGTCTAGGGACTGTTTGTGATTATTTTTCTATTAACATTTCATATTTGCAATAATCCGTATGTCATATTCCATGTTTGGTGACAATAGAAAGGTTGTAATCTGCTAGGAATGATTATATGGTTTATATATAGGTGTCAAATCTGTTTTAGACATTAGGAATATGTTTGTTCTATTTATGTTCCAAGTTATTTGATTCTAAGGCAAGGGTCGGTAGCCTTTGCTGGCTCCCATTCCAGCCCCACCCACCACACCTTCAGTGGGTGGCAGGGTCAGGGCCAGGCAACCCCTGGCAGCAGACAGTGGCCTCCGGGAGGGCCGGGACCAGCCAGCAGCCCTCCCAGCAGCAGGCAGCCTCTGGGTCTGGGGCTGAGGGCTGGCCAGCACCTCCCCCTCCACCCTGCAGCAGCAGGCAGCCTCGGGGGGGGGGGTCAGAGCCAGCTGGCCTCTGGGGTTGGGATCGGGGTTGGGGTCAAGGCCAGCAGCAGCAACGGAAGGCCTCTGGGGCTGGGAGTCCGGGCCAGCCAGTAGTGGCAGGTGGTCTCCTGGGGTCGAGGTTGGGCCTGGGCAGCACCTGCCCCCAGAAGCGGCAGCTCCAGTTTGACCTCAGCTGGGAAATGTGGCCAGCGGGGTCATGGAGGAGCCAGAGTGTCACCATGTGCCACTCAGGCTTGGCCCTGTGATATTTTTGGCATGGGTGCCAGGGATTGCTGACCCCTGTTCGAGGGCTATCCCTGACTGGGTGTCTGCAAAATCATTGTCCTCTTAATGGCCCATTAAGGGACCTCCCAGCTACAGTGGGCCTAGGAAGAAACCTGTCTGATGAGTCACCCAGACTGACAATGGGACTCAATTTCATTTTGATTTGGCAAGGACTCAGAGCATGGGGAAAGCAGACACGATAAAAGGCAATGGCCCGATCTCCATTTTGTCTTCAGTCTTCACTCTGCAACCTGCAATCAACCCCATCCTCTGGAACTATTCTGCTGCCCCTGAACAGATGACTGAGACCCACCCAGGTGCTGGGTGTCTACCAGAAGAATTGGACTAGCCTGAAAACTACAGACTCTTCAAGGACTTGCTTTCTATGGACTCTAAATCATTTGTATGTATGTGATTCACTCTGACATCTCTCATATGTTGTTTGTTTTCATTTTATATTAAACCTTTAGCTGTAGTTACTAAAAGATTGGCTGGCAGAATAGTATTTTGGGTAAGATCTAAGCCTCTATTGTTCTGGGTGATGTGGCTGGCCCTTTGGGGTCAGGAGAACCTATTTCTTTAAGAAGCCCAGTGGTTAGATGGGAACTGGAGAAGCTGATGTGCAGTAAGGGGGCTGTTTCTATTGTGTTATGCTTGGTGATGACCAGAGTGGGGAATCAGAAGCATGTTTTGTTACTGACTGGGAGACTGGTTTAAGCACCACCTGTCAGTAATTTGGGGGTTTGGCCCCTGGTTTTGGCACAGTCAGGAGGTTACCACAGGAGGCCTGGGGCACAGCTCCCACCACCTCCTTCCTCAGAGCCAGCCACTCCTCTGTCCATGGTGCTGAGCTGCTTCAGCCTGCAGGGCCACCAGCGTTTCCTGGCCAGGCTCCAGCGAGTAAATGCCCTTTGTTCTAGCTGCTGGCTGTTTTTATAGGGGCTCCTCGGACCTGATTGACTAAGCCTGGCACAGGCTCCCTAGGGATTTATTAATCCTTTCCAGGCTAGTACCGGGCTGCTGCCCCATCACATTCTTACCCCCACCCCTAGCCTACCAAACATGGGGGTAGGGATGCCTCAGGGTGCTCTGCGCTTCTGAGATGTTCCCCCTAGTGCAAATTTTGTCATTAGGGCAACAACTGAAATTGAAATTATATGGTGGGCCGGACTGAGGGGAAGGGATTAGGCTATACGGGGGCAGCAGCTGCTGCATATTGCTACTTGGGGCCAGTCAGGGCACCACTGTGCCCAGGCAGTGGAAAAGGAGTGGAGGGAAGGAGCAGGGCAAAGACTGGGAAGTGGCCACCATACTCTATCCAGGCCTACCCAGATGGCCCCATGAATGGTTCAGACAGGCCACATGCTGCCCGTGGGCCACAGTTTGCCTGCCGCTGCCCCAGGTCTCAGTTTTCCTTAACCAGACACACATCAACTTCTCCTCAGACCCTCCCTGAATTCCTTCCTCAGGAGGGCCAGGCTCCCTTCTGCCCTTAGGTAGGCCTGCTTCGCCACTAACAATTTGACTTGCAGGTCCTGTTGCAGATCTACCACTTTTGTTCAGGGCCTGGACCCTGCCTGGTAGCTACTAGTTTCCCCTGTAGCTCTTTTACCAGGATCCCATGGTCCCCTCCCACCCGCTTCTCTAGGGTCCAAGTCTCTACCACAGCCTGTGCTACCTTATATACATGAGTCATCTGTCTCAGTCCCCTTTTCAATCACTTTTTTAACATCCCCTTCTGGGTGTGGGAATTGACTCCTGGCCTGTCCCACAGTCATAAGGGCCACCTCCTTCTGAAGCATCTCTAAACTATGTTTCCAGACCCCCACCTTCTCCTAAGGCAGGCCATACTTTTTTAATATGGTCCTCCATGTGGGACCTGAAGCACCTTGTTGGCTCCCCTTGGCTGTGGGCCTCTCTTTCTCCCGCACATTCCCTTCTCTGTGGCTAGTGTTAACCTCCCAGCTTAGGCATAGGCACTCTTTTTAGGCACCCCTCTTGTTCACAAGTCCAAAATGCCTGACCCCCTTCTGTTGTCCCTCCCAGGTGGGACTTGCTTTGTCTCTCTGTCCTTTTCTTTCCCTAGATGGGGCTTCTCCTCCCATCCTGGCAAGGTCACTCCCTTTTCCAGAGGTCCTATCACCAGAGGTAACCAGGTGCAAGCTCAGTCACCTGGCCCTGGTCTCTTGCTTCCACCCTCACTCCTGATATCCGTTACAGACTTCCTCTCACAGCAGCTGAGCCTGTATAGCCAGCTGGGCCATACAGGTCTGCAGATACCCCTGGGCTTCCCACTCTTCTTGTGGATTTCAGAGGAGTCTGAAGTCACTTTACCTGCTTGTCAGCCCCTTTTGAAAAGGGTTGCATCCTGGGAGCCCAAGCCAGGGGCTAATTAAGTGCTTTGCAAACCTGCACTCATGGCAGGACCAAGTACCCTCTTAAACCAGCCCTGACAGATGCTTGTCTAACCTGCTCTTAAACACTTCCAATGATGGAGAGTCCACCACCTGCCTAGGCAACTTATTCCAGTGGTTAAATACCCTGACAGTTAGGATTTCTTTACCTAATGTTCAACCTAAGCCTCCCTTGCTGTAGTTTCAGCCAAAAGCTTCTTGTCCTTTCATTGTCAGTTAAGGAGAACAATTTTTCTCCCTCCTCCTTGTGACAGTCTCTTAGATCCTTGAAAACTGTTACCATGTCCCCTCTCAGTCTCCTCTTTCCCAGACTAGACAAGCCCAGTTCTCTCAATCTTCCCTTGTAAGTCAATTGTTCCAGACTACTAATTATTCTTGTTGCTCTTCTCTGGACTTTCTCCAATTTGTCCACATCTTTCCTGAAATGAGGCACCCAGCACTGGATGCAATACTCCAGTTGAGGCCTGATCAGGGCAGAGTAGAGCGGAAGAATTACTTCTCATGTCTTGGTTACGATATTTCTGTTAATACATCCCAGAATGGTGTTTGCTTTTTTTGCAACAGTGTTACACTGTTGACTGATACTGAGCTTGTGGGCCACTATGACATCCAGATCCCTTTCTGCAGTACTCCTATGTGGGCAGTCATTGCCCATTTTGTATATGGGCAATGGATTGTTCTTTCCTAAGTGGAGTACTTTACATTTGTCTTCATTGAATTTCATTCTGTTTCCCTCAGACCATTTCACCAGTTAGTCCAAATAATTTTGAATCATGATCCTATCCTCCAGAGCACTTCCAACCCCTCCCAGCTTTGTATCATTGGCAAACTGTGTAAGTGTACTCTCTCTGCCATCATCTGAATCACTGATGAAAGTGTCGAACAGAACTGGACCCAGAACCAATCCCTGAGGAACCCTGCTTATTATACCCTTCCAGCCTGACTGTGAACCACTGATAACTACTCTCTGGGAAGCAGTTATCCAACCAATCTTTCACCTATCTAATGGTAATTCCATCCAGGCTGTACTTCCCTAGTTTGTTAGTGAGAAGGTGCTGCAAGACCATATCAAAAGCCTTACCGAAGCCTAGGTACACCACATCTACCACTTCGCCTCTATCCACAAGGCTTGTTATCCAGTCATAGAAAGCTATCAGGTTGACCCGACATGATTTTTTCTTGACAAATCCATGCTGATTCTCACTTAGCACCTTATTCTCTTCTAAATGCTTGCTAATGGATTCCTTGATTATTTGCTTTATTATTTTTCCAGGTACACTGGTTAAGCTGACTCATCTATAATTCCCTGGGCTGTCCTTATTTCCCTTTTTATAGATGGGCACTATATTTGCTCTGTTCCAGTCCTTTTGGACTTCTCCAGTCTTCCATGATTTTGCAAAGACAGTAGCCAATGGCTCAGATCTCTTGTGTTAGCTCCAAGATTATTCTAGGGTGCATATCATCAGGCCCTAGTGACTAGAAGACATCTAACTTGTCTAGGTAATTTAACATGTTTTTTTCCTATTTTAGCTTCTGGTTCTATCCTGTTTTTACTGCCCTCCCCTACTTTCAATCATGGTTTATCTTTTCACCAGCCTTCTTCTCATCTCCTCATATCAGGGCTGACCATAATGCACTGTCTCTCCAACCCCTCTGCTGGACAATCATCCCAGAGTCTTCTAGCCTCTCCTTAGACATGGTGATCATACACCCACTTTCTCCACCACATGTAATGGGGTTCGACCCACTGCTGTACTACCTCCTGTTGGTTTGTCTGGGAAATCTGCTCTGGAGGTCCCAGGACCCTCCACACAAGTGTGTCTCACCCATCATTATGTCTCAACCTTCAAACCCACACCTCTCCAAAGCCCCATCTGTGCTCTCCCACCTTCCAGGGGATTCCACAGTCCCAGTCCAGCCATTTCCTCCAGTGGCAGCAGCAGCTTCTTCCCCAAGGCTAGCCACTGCTCTGCCCATGTTGCTGATCATCCTCAGCCTGCAAGGCCCCCAGTCTTCCCTCCCCAGGCTCCTGGGCCTGACTGTTCTTTCTGCTCCCTGCTGGCTGCCTATATAGGGCCTCCTCTGCCCTGATTGGCTGCTCCTAGCACAGCCTCCCTCAGGCTTTATTAACCCTTTCCAGCCTAGTGTGGGGCAGCCACCCCATCACAGGTCCAAAGGGAAATTCTTTGTAACCCTGAGATCAGAGCTGCCAGACCTCAGCCTCTGCCAATCACACTGTGCACAAGCTGGAGCCATGGAAAATCTAATTTGACTGCCTGTCAAGAAAAATTCATTTGCCTTATTGGGAATGATGAGCACTGTATGCTTAGTGGGTGTAAATCAAGGTTAAGGATATTGCTGTGTGAGGCTCTTCCACTGATAAAAGGCCCTGAAAACCTGCAAAAGCTCATACCAGAGCCCTAGGAACTGGATGAGGGGGGTGCCTAAACTAAATGGGTTACTCCTTGACTTCACGGAGGGCAAAGGTGGGGTGCCTTAGAGTGAGCAGGTAACATCCATTATTTACCCTCTGTTCTGGGTTTCACTCCACCCCAGAGACTTTGGGTCTTGAGGGCTGCAATGACTATTAAGTGCATGATCTTACACAAGGGAGAAGCAGATTTATGCCTCAAAGAAAGCAGTGGTGTTCGGCCCCATTGGAGTGAACCGTGAAAGAAAGAATAGATGTATGTGCAGCTGAAGAAATTTGGACCATGTTTCTTAACGCATTTGGATAGAGAAAGCTCACATAGCTCATCTAATCCCAAACTCCCATTCCACCTAACCTCTCCACTCCTCACTATCCACTCTCTCCTTTTTTTGCCTGCCTGTGTGGATCCTATTTTATTACTGTTACACTCCCCCAGCCTAAATGTTATGTCTGGGTAATACTTGTTCTGTCTCATCTTGCAGCTTTGACAAGATGTAAAGTTAGGTACTTGTATTGGCCGTCCTGTAACATGTACAATAGAGCCCTGCCTGGGTCTGTGTTTTTAACCCCACTCCCATTCTACCTCTTAATACACTCCCGCCTGCTCCAGCATTGTTTCTTGCATTTTTATTCCATTCCCACTTTCAAAAACCTTAAATCCTGTTAAGCTCAGAAGAGAGACAGATTTTCCTTATGCCACTGAAAGAAAAGCTGGCTAATTATTATATTTTATATATAAACAGAATTCAGACAGTTTTTGCCACTAAATATAACAATTCTTGCTTAGATCATTTAGCAGCTTAGGGTTTTCCTGCAGATTCCCACAGTCTGCCTTTTTTTGCCCACCCGAGGTCATCCACAGCACAATATGTTTTACCTGCTCCTGCTCTATGGCCATCCCACTGCATGACCACTGTCTGCCATTTGGTAACATAAACAAGCTGCAAGACCTTTCTTTTTTGTACTGTTTTTCTTTAAGCAAATCAATAGAAAAAAATCACAAGCCATGTTGGGGGAGCATGGCTGACAAGGGGGAACACTGGGAAAGCAGGAGTGGCCAGTGGTGTTTCAGCCTGGACATCCCATCGTTTCTTCCCAGGCCAGCTCAGCCTGCACTAGGGGATGACATGCCACAGACCCTGGAGCAAGTCTGACATCTGCGTAGAGGCCATGTCCTGCTGACTGAATGGAGTCCCAGCGCCTTCTACAGCATCGCCCCATGCTCCCTCCACCAGCCATGGCTGGCAGGAAGCAGGCCAGAGCTGCAGCCCCAGCACCCTGAACGCAGAAGACATCCTGGCTGCCCACCACTTTACCAGACCCGGCTGGGTTCTGTAAATCCATTATTGCTGGTGGCCTGTGGCTCCCATACATCTTTGGTGGCTGCTCCAGTGGGATGGAAACACAATGCCTGGATCAGTGAGTGTGGGGGAGCAATGCCCATCATTTCATTAAGCTCTCTCTCATTCTCATAAGGCCATGTGGCCACCGGAGATGAGATTTGTGGGGTTGGTAATCCCTCCCTGCCTGTCATAATTATCTCTGCACCACCTGTTAATTCTCCACAGGCTGAAGACATTGGAGGG
Source organism: Podocnemis expansa (assembly GCA_007922195.1). Classification (NCBI taxonomy): domain Eukaryota; kingdom Metazoa; phylum Chordata; order Testudines; family Podocnemididae; genus Podocnemis; species Podocnemis expansa. The sequence continues at coordinate 130,567 of ML682125.1, read as the reverse complement.
TTTAATTGCAACTGGGACAAGGTGACCAGCTCCTCTCAGATGCCATTAGCAGCCTGGGGAGTCTGCAAGACAACACACAGAGACTGGTGCTTCTTCCCCTGATGTTTCTGGTTTCTTCCCCCTCCCGAAGCCCAACTGCAGCCCACCAGCTTTGCTTGTCAGTGGTGTCTCTGGCTGCTGTCAGCCCTGGGATCAAACAATTACGTCCTTGGCAGGTTGATTAACCAGGATGACAGGCAATTAAACTCAGGTGAGAGGGGAAGAGCCTTAAGGGTGTTCATTAGCATATTAACAAAGGAGGAGACATCTAATAGGGTCAAATGGAAGGAACCAATTTACTGATGAGCGATGGGCTATTTATTTTAGTTTCAGAGCTATCAGAATAGCAGCCAAATAACTAGCAGGGCTGGGACCCTGGCATGGGATTTTTAAAAGCCCCTAAGTGATTTAGGTGCACAAATCCCCTTGGGCTATAGAATTATCTGGCCCTGTACTTTTCAGTGAGGCTTAGCGTCAGACAGTCCCAATGCTCTTCAGTGGACTTGGGCTCCAAGGTGCTTTTGAACACCCCATTGCTGCTGGGCACCAGGGGGACCATTTTGCTGAGGGACAAGTGAGCAGCAGGGCAAGTCAGGGCAGAGAGAGAGTCGCTCTCGGTTGAGGGCTGTGGTTACTGCACTGCAGAGTGGTGATTTGCCGGGCTGACTGCCAAGCAAAGAACTGGTCACTGAATCACCAGACCAACTGTGCTAGGAGGGAATTGTCCTTCCCGAGGCCAGGACCCCTGAGGAAAAAAGGGGGAAGGAGTTAAGTGTGTGTGTGTGGTGGGGGGTAACAGCTGCTTATCCTTGGAACGGGTACAACTTAGTTACTGGAAGGGAGAGCGTCTCCCATGCTCCCCACGCCAGCCAGCCTGCCGCAGGAATGAGGAGAGGAGAGTCCAACCCAAAGCTACTGAAATTCATAGCTCTGGGGCCACTGATTTTGGAGCCTTTGGACCCAGCTTTGAGACTCAGCTGAGGTCACCAGTGGGAGGCCTAGTGGTGTTCACAGCAGGGAAGGTGCCATAAGAGATTGGACTGAGGTGCCTTTGACAGAGCCCTATATGGCAACCACAGCCACAGCCGGTGAGCTGGCAGGTCCCCTCGGCCCCACAGGGCAGAGAGATGAAATGACAGGAGCCAGCCAGAGGCTCCTCTTGGACACTGGACCAGCCCTTTCCACATAGGTCTGGGAAAACAGAGGGTCACTGTTTCTGGCATCCCTCCCTTGGGTGAGAAAGTGCTGGGTCCACAGCCGACCCACGTTTCCCCACTAAGACTCTATTTTAACAAAAACTGGCTTGGTTCAGCTTCAGTTCCTGGCTCTGGTAACTGGCTGTTTTAAGAGAAAAAGCTTGTGGGAAATTTTCCTGGGAGTCAAAGGGATGTTCTGGCTCAAAATCAAGAATTGAAAAATTTTTTAGTCCAAATTTTCATTTTGCAAAACCAGAATAATTTGGAGGAGTGAGGGTGGTGTATATTTTTTACCCCCAAACCAAACATTTTCTGCCCTCCCTCCACCTTCACACAGGACCCATTAATAAAAGCAAAACAGGTTTTGATATTTCCTGAAAAACTGACCAGTGCTGGCCAAGCAGTTACAGCCTTGGGCTGTGTCCCAGCGTCGGGATCAGTGACTGTGGCACTTTGCCTGCTGGCAGGCAGACTCCTGTGATACTAGCTCAGCGGCTTGTCAGAGAAGAGCTCACAAAGCCCATCTCATGGCATGTCCCCTCCTCTGGGCTTCTTGCCACTTCCACGGGTCCCGGGAATGATTCTGGTAGAAATGGGAACTTGTGTCTGGCCCTGGTCTCCTCCTGTAACACACAAACGAGTCCTGTGGCCCCCAAAGGCGCTTGCTTCCTTCTGGCCACAGCAGAACAGAGCTGATCCAGTCCCATTTCTGCACCTGTCACTGTGCTTTCAGTCAGCAAAGAGCCCCAATTCAAACAGGAGAGTTTCCAAGGCAACCAGCCTATTTATCCCATCCCTCCTGATGTCATTGGGGCAACTCTCATATTATGGGCCAGAGGTAGGTGGTCTGGCCTAGTGGGAGAAGCAGGCATGTAGGTTGGGGAATGAAGCTGAAGGCCAGCACCAGAGGCAAAAATCAAAGCTGAGGGTCAGAACCAAGCCCAGAGGCCATGGTCAGAGCCGGGGCTGGTCACTGAGGACTAGAGACAGGGGTGGCCCCACTCCCGTAGCCACTGCCCACATGTGCTGGGATGCCTGGGCTGCTGGGGCTCCTCCCCAACGCTACCTGGCTGCTTCCTCCAGTGCATGATCCATCTCTGCATGTCCCTGCGGTGCCCACAGGCTTCCCTCTGGACCACTGTCCTCCTTCCCCCAGAGGCCCTAGCCCCACTCAGTGCATCCCCCAGCGCACAGGGCCTGGGGAAAGCATGGGCAGAAGAAGAGACAAGGACCAAGCACAGGGGAATCAGAGAAAGCTGAAAACCCCCTCTGCTCACCTATCCAGCCTCCTCCACCTGGGCTGCCATGGGCCCCAGCTCCTGGCTTAAATTTTAAATAGCAGCTGGACCAATCAGAGCTCTGGGGCGGGGCTCTGGCTGGGGCTATAACCAGCAGTTTCTCAACATCCACCCCCCAGCAGTCCTGGGGACAGGGCTGGGAGGTTGCAGCTGCTAGGACTGGGGCTGGAGCCCTGGGTGGGGAGGCTGCGGGGTCCCTCCCCTGCCTGGGAGCTAGCAGCAGACACAGCATCTAAGGAGAAGTGACTGGACCTGGGGCTCCCCAAAAATGCATGGGCTGAGCTCCAGCCCTGAGGGTTGCTCCTGTCCTTTCCTGAGGACCTGGCTTTTGCAAGCAGCTGATGGGGGGGAGCTAACAGGGATTTCCCTAACACCCCCCAAAATTTCCCAACACCTCCAGTTGTTAGCTACTAACGATGTTAGACTGATTTAATGAGCACCCCAATACCCCCTACATGCCTCCAATTTCCAGTCCTGGGGATAATCCTGGGAGCTAAGGAAGCTGAGGGCCCCCACCCAGCTGTCAGAGTCCTAGTAAATCCCAGGCAAGGGGCTCCCTGCCCACGGTGGGGCCAGGGCCAGCACTGGGGGGAGGAAAGCAAAGGGGCTGGGGCAGACCCAAGGGGAAGAGGCCTTGGGGCCAAGAGTGGGTCACAGCAGCTCTGCAAAGTCTCCTGGACCCAGTCTCTTGGAGGAGTCTCCAGCCTCCTCCTGCTCCCCACAGCCTCCCTGGTCCCTCCCCTGCTGTGTGGCTGTGGTTCCCTGTGATGAAGTGGGAAACCTCCCCTAGGCTAACGGGGGAAGTCAGGGGTGATGAGCCTGTTTCTTGTCTGTCCTGGTGATGGGACACAGATGGGTGATATGTAGCAGAGCCATGGGGGGGGGGGGCTGTTTATGCAAGCTGTACCTGGGACACCCCCGGTCACACAGGTTCCAGCTGGTGGAGCAGGAGGCAGAGTTTTGGGCAGAGCCCAGGATGAGAACAAAGGACCAAGGGGAAGGGGGTTCGTAGGGAAACGGGGTCCAAGAGGGGGGACCCTGCCCTGGGGTGTAGCCCTAATTCCCGGGCATTTCAGTGCTGTATTCCCTGGTGAGCCGGATAACAACTGTCCTGGCTGCTGGGTGAACTGGGTTGCCAATAAACCCTCTGATTTCCACACTGGCTGAGAGCTGCTGCTGATCGCTATGGCTGGGACCCCAGAGGGAGGCCCCCCCCAAGAGAGCCCAGAGGGAGCAGGGGAGGGACCCTCTGAGGCTGGATTTGGGAGCTGGCTGCAGGGAGGGGTGAGAGCCAGGCGGTGGGTGGGGGGCTCTGCCCTCTCAGAGCCCTGAACATTGGGGGCAGAGGGGACCCCTCACACAGGACAGGGCAGAGGGGCGCTGGGTGCCCCCAGGATTGTCCCAGGGTCACCGTCGGGTCCTGGCTGTGGGGTGGGGGGGGACCCGCTGATCCTGGTCCGGTGGGGCTCAGCCTCGCCGCGCCCCATTGCCCAACGGGCACCGCGGGGGTGGGGCCCCGTCTGGGCCGAGCCCCAATCGCCCGGGCCGGGACCGTCCCCCCAGTAACCCCGGGCCCAGCTGCTGGGGGAAGATTTAAACCGGCCTGTGCTGGAGAATCCCCCCCCCCCCGGTTTCTGCCCCCAGTGTGCCTCCAGCCGCCTCTGCCCCACGGGTGGCCGGGGCCCGGGGGGGGGGGGCAGGACAAGGGCTCAGGTAGATTGGGGCTGGGGTCTAAGCACCGGAGTCAAACAGCCCCGTCGGGGAGGGGGGGGGGGACGGGGTCCCTCCCCATGGGGCCCCCCTCTCGGCCGGCGGGGCAGCGTGGGCCCCTGAAGCTGTGTCGGTCCCCGCGAGGAGCTGCCATGGCCCCCCCGGGCCCCCAGGCTAAAGCTCGGGGCAAAGAGCAGGAGAAAGGGGGGGTGCCTAGGCCCGGACCCCTCGGGACGGGGAGGGGGCTCCGGGAAGAGAAGACTCCCAAGGGCTGGGAATGGGGGGCCGGGGGCGTTGTTTGCCCAGGACTGGAGTTGGGGGGGGGCGAGTCTGCGGTGTTAATAGACCTCCCCCCCCCGAGAAAAGCGCGGGCGGGCCTTTGCCCCGGAGCCCTGACAAGTGGGGAAACTGAGGCAGGCCACGGGGGGGGCGTGGGAGGGGCCAGCCCGCTCACGAGTGTCCACGCTCACGCTGGTGCAAGTCGGTGCAACACGACGCCTTTGGTTACCTCGTTACGCGTGGCGGGTAGCCCAGACCCCCCGACTTTCTAGGGAGACCCGGGGGGGGGGCAGAGGAACGGGGCCCCGAGATCCTGGGGGTCAAGAAAGGAGACGGGGGGTCTCTGGAGGACGCCTCGCTCGGAGCCTGAGCGCGGATCCGGCTTTGCCCTCCTTGGCCCCCCAACTCCGGGTAAACTCGGGGGTCCTGGGGCTGGGCCGAGAGCATCGAGCTGGTCCCTGCTCCCCCCCCCCCCCAGCCCCCGGCCCCTTCCCCGGCTACAAGGCGACCCTGAACGTCCGAGGCCGGACTCCCAGGCCCCGGTATCCTCGGCGCCGACCAACCCAGGGGCTTTAGGAGCCTCAGCCTTGAGCCAGGGGGCGCTGCCCTCCCCAACCCGGCCCCGGCCCCCCCAGCCTGAGCCGCCCCCGCCCGGCTGCTCTGCCCCAGCGGCTCCCGGACCGGCCAGCCCAGGGGGGGCTTGGGGCCACAGCCTCTGGTCCGGGGACCCTGGTTCCCCCCGCAGCTGACTGGGCCGCGGCCCCCGCAACCCTCCAGTGGGACCACTGCCCCCCAGGCCCATGGTCCTGACACCCCCTCGCCCCAGCCCCCCAGCCCCGGCGCCGGCTGCCCCCCCCCCAAGACTGGGCGCCACCGGCTTGGGGGACCGTCAGCCTCGACCCCCCTCGAGGCTTTGATTCCCCCCCACCGTCGTGCCTAGAGGCCGAGGCTGGGAACAAACCAAACCCCTCTGTTGAGTGGAGGCCAAACCAGGGCCCCACGGGGGGGGGGGACACCAGTCTCCCCAGCCTCGTCACTTACACTTCACCGACCTGTCCCGTGCCTCGGTTTCCCCATCGCCAAGAGCGGGCTCGCCGGGCTGGGTCAGCTCTGCAGAGCGTTTGACGAGCCCTGCGCAGGGCTGAGGAAACCCGGGAAAGACCCGCCCCGGCCTCCGCTCCCCGACGGCGGAGGGACAGAGGAAACAGGCTGAAGGAGGAAAGATTTATTGTGTCCAAGTTTTTTCTTTTTGACCCAAAAGCAGCCTGGGGCTCGAGCCATTTCTTTCTTTCCCCCGATGCTTCCCAGCCCCGGCGGGACAGACAGACACAGCGGGGGAAGCCGGATCCCTGCCCCAGGCTGCTGGGCGGCTCCCCAGACACTGGCCCCGGGCGCAGAGGAACAAATTCACCGGGAGGTTGTTGTCCCGGCCCCAGTCCCTGCCTTGTCCGCCGGTGGGGGGCGGGCACAGCGACATGAACTTCTCTCGGCTCACGGGAAGGGGGAGCCTCCGCCTCCGGTTCGGCTGGTTCAGTTCAGTCTCCCACCCCCGCCGGCCTCCTCTCAACAGGTCACCGAGGGGAAACTGAGGCCCAGAGACAGGGCGCGTGTCTCTGCCGTGACCAGATTCCTAGGCTGCCCGACCGTCCAAAGCCGGCTTATCTCCGGCGCAGACGCCGCTGCCGGGGCTGGTTTCTCGGAGCCCGAGTGCTCGGCCACCTCGGAGGGGCCGGTTTGGGTCTGGCTGGTCCGGGGGCCGGTGAGAAGATCCAGTCGCCTCCCGTTTAACCCGGAGCCCTGGCCACAGTCCTCGGGGCTATTTACCCGCCTCGTGTCCGCTCCCTAAGCCGAGCTGCGTCTTCCCGAGCCGGGGCCGCCCGGTTTCCCCGCCTGGCTGCAGAGCCGGGCACCTGCCCGTAGGACGAGCCTCGGCCCCAGGACCCTGAGTCGCTTCGGGACCCGCCTTGAATCCCTCGTATCCCCGACGGGGCGGGGGAATCGCTGGGGTGTCTTGGCCCTCGAAAACTTTCCCCAGCCGCCGGCCCGACGGGCGCAGAGAGACCCAGGGCCGGGGCCAGCCGCTTCCAGGGGCATTTGGGAGGCTTGGCAGCCCGGTTCCGCTGGGCAGGCCCGCCCGGGAAGCCCGATGCGCCCCTCGCCCGCTCCGGAGCCGAGCCGGGTCGAGCCAAGCCGAGCGCGGGGCCCCGACGTGGCGGGCCGGGGGCGGTTCAGGGGCCCCCCGGGTGCTCCCAGGGCAGCGGGTCGCTCTCGTCCCCCGCCGCGGCGGTCCCGCGCTCCTGCCAGAAATGCTGCAGCTCGGGCAGCGCCTTCCCGGCCGGGACCGGGACCGGCACCGGGGCCGCCCCTCGCGGGGCCCCGCCGCCCTCGTCCTCGCCCTCCCCGGCGCCGCCCCGTCGGGGCCGCAGGCCGGCGCGCAGCTCCCCCCAGGCGGCCAGCAGCAGGGCCGGGCCCAGGGCGCCGGGCAGGAGGAGGGCGGCGGGGGCCAGCCCCTCCAGCGCCTCGGGGGGCCGCGCCCCGCCCTGGCGGCCCCACAGCCACAGGCCCCACTCGGGCGCGGCGGCGGCGTGCGCCAGCAGGCAGAGCCCCAGCAGCAGGCGGGTGGCGGGCCGGGCGGGGGCCGGTTGCGGCCCGCGGGCGCGCAGGGCCCGCCAGTAGCAGCGGGCGGCGAAGGCGGCGGGCGGCAGCGCGGCCAGCAGCGGGTAGGCGGCGGCGAAGAGGCGGCCGAAGGCGGCGGGCGGGCGGAGGAGGCAGCGGGGCCCGTCGGGGCCGGGCTGCAGGCGGCCGAAGAGCAGCAGGGGCAGGGGCAGCGCCAGGGCCGGCAGCCAGAGCAGCAGCAGGAGCAGCGGCCCCGGCCCCGGCCCCGGCCCCGAGCCCCCGGGACCCGCCACCTGGCGCAGGCGGGCCCGCCCCACGGCCGCCAGGGCCAGGCTCCGGGCCAGCAGGCCGGCGTGCAGCAGCCAGGGGCCGGCGCGGCAGAGGACGGCGGCCGGGGCCCCGGGGCGCGGGCGGGCGGCGGCCAGGCGCAGCGGGGCGCAGAGCAGGGCCAGCAGCAGGTCGGCGGCGCCCAGGTGCAGGAGGGCGGCGTGGAGGGGCGAGCCCCGGCCCCGCCGCAGCGCCTGGCCCAGCCCGGCCAGCAGCAGCAGGTTGCCCGCCAGGCCGGCCAGGCCCAGCCCGGCCAGGAGCAGAAGCAGGGGAAGGGGCAGGGGCAGGGCGCCCGGCTCGCCGCCCGCCGGCAGGGGCTGGGAGCGGTTCATGGCGGCGGTGACGAGCTGCGGCGGGGAGTTCCGCCGATCCGCGGCCGCCGGGGATGCTCGCCGGGCGCTGCCGCCCGAGTGTGGCGCTGAAAGCGGCCCGGCCCGGCCGCCTATATGGCACGGCGCTGACATCAGGCCCACGTCAGCGGCCCCCCCCGTGTGAGTCCCGGGTCCGGAGAGCTTTTCCCTCCCTCGGCCAGGCAGCGGGGTGACGGCTCCTTCCCCGGCCCCCGGCCCCTCGCCTGGGTCGGGGCGGGGAGAGGAGGGAGCCGGGACCCCTCCGACCCTCCGGCCCCATCTCCAGCTGGAGACCTGGCTCCGAAATAAATCCCCGGGTACAGCCTATTGAAAAGGGGAGGGCGAGGGAGAAGCCTCCCCTTGGTCAAACTGCTTCATTTCCCTGCTGCCCTCCCCTGCCGGTGCCCCGGGCCGGGCGGACCCGCTGGCTGGTTTCCCGACTGCCCTGGCAGGGGCTGCCTGCTGGGAGTGAATTCACACCCCTGGGCCGGCTGCAGGAGAGGGCTAAGCAGCAGCAGGCAGCAGCCCTCACTCACTGGCCATTTATTTTTACCACAGCTTTGGGATCCAGAGGAGAGCCAGAAGGAGAGGAAAAGAGCTCCAGGGGGTGCCGCTGGAGTGAGGGGCAGCAAACGCCTAAACTAGCTGGAAAAATGGGGAGAATGGCTGGGCTTGGACTTTTCAAACTGCACCTGCAAACCATCAAGGAGGGAAGTGGTCTCCCTGCCTGGAAACAGCAGTCAAACCAAGGGAGGATTTCTGATTCCTGTTTTTGAAATTATGTGGAGGCCATGCTGGGGCACTTGGAGGAGAGGAAGGGGATGAGGAACAGTCAGCATGGATTCACCTAGGGCAAGTCATGCCTCAGCAGCCTGACTATGGTCTGGGATGAGATGACCAGCTCTGTGGATGTGGGGAAAGCAGTGGATGTGGTATACTTTGACTTGAGCAAAGCTCTAGGTACGGGCTCCCACAGTATTCTTGCCAGCAAATTACAGCCGGACGGGTTGGATGAATGGAGGGACCGAAATCTGGTTACCTCACCTGGCTCAGTGAGTTGTGATCAGCGGCTGAGTGTCTTGGTGGCAGCCAGTAACAAGCAGAGTATGCCGGGGCTGGCTTTTGGCCAGTTCTCTTCAACATTTTCATTAATGATCTGGTGCACAGGCAGCAAGTTTTCAGGTGACACTAAGCTGGGGGGAGTGGTGGGTACCCTGGAGGGCAGGGACAGGACACAGAGTGACCTAGGCAAATTGGAAGATGGGGCCAAAAGAAATTGGATGAGGTTCTACAAGGAGAGGTGCAGTCAGGGCATGAGGATGGAAGAATCCCATGCACTGCTGCAGCTTGGGGATTGACTGGCTGGGCAGCAGTTCAGCAGCAGACGAGCCGAGGGGGGATTTGATAGCAACCTTCAACTACCTGAAGGGGGTTCCCAGGAGGATGGAGCTGGCTGTTCTCAGTGGTGACAGAGGTCAGAACTAGAAGCAATAGCCTCACGCAGCCGTGGGAGAGGTCTAGGTTGGACAGCAGGACAAAACCTTTTCCCTAGGAGGGTGGTGAGGGACTGGAATGGGTCACTTGGGGAGGTGGTGCAATCTTCCATCTCTGGAGGTTTTTCAGGCCTGGTTTGACAAAGCCTTGGCTGGTCTGGTTTAGTTGGGGTTGGTTCTGCTTCGAGCAGGGGGTTGGACTAGATACTTCCTGAGGGCCCTTCCACCCTTCACCTGCTCTGAGTCTGCTTTATCTTTCATTTCTTTGAAATTGTGGACAAGTTCCCCAGCTCTGCCACAGAAACCCTCTCTGTCTGGGAACAGGAAGGAGCTGGAAGCAAAGGTGGCATCTCTGCTGCTGGAAGAGTTTCTGCATCCAGTGGACATTTAAAGCACAGGACTTAGCCCTAGTCTGCACTTACCAGGCTTTTTGGCTGCAGTTGACAGCAGCTACGCAAGGCACGTAAAATACTTTGCATATCTGGCAATGACTTTCTATGCTGCCGAGACACACCAGGGGAAGCCAACTGCAAACGCCTTGTGGTCAGCTTTCAGCAACTCCATTTAGGGGCCAGGAGTTGCTGAAACAATTTCTGGAGCGCAGCAGCGAGTTCATACTCACTGCTACATCGTGCCCAGAAGATGGAGATTGCCACCATCAGTCTAGACATATCCTGAATAGGAAGGTTGGGCTTGTGCGTAAAGCGCTTGACTAGTGCTCTGCTGATCTGCACTGATTTCCTGCCCCAGCCATGATTTACCTGCAAGTCAGCCTGTGCCTCTCCCAGCTGCACTTTTCTTGCTCCCCTTTACTCTGGTAAATGAACACTACGTGACTAGAGCTGGTTGAATATTGGGAATTTAGAAATAAAAACAGTTTCAAAGCTTCCCACAGAGCAAGAACCTGAAAAACTTCAATTCAGAACTAATCAGCTTGTTTCATTTTGACAATAAAGATTTTATTTTGTTTTGATGTTAATCTTTTATTTAAAAAGGAGGTCTTCTCCTGGATCAGTAGCTGGTCAAAAGATAAGAAACAGAAGATAGGAGTCAATGGTCAGTTTTCAGAGAGTAACTAGTGGTGCCCCTGGGGGTCTGGGCTAGGAGCAGTATTGTTTTACATATGGATAAATGGTCTGAAAAAAGGGGTAAACAGTGAGTTGTCAAAATTTGCAGATGATACAAAACTACTCAAGACAGTTAAGTCCAAAGCCAACTGAAGATTTACACAAAGGGATCTCACAAAACTGGGTGACTGGGCAACAAAATGGCAGATGAAATTCAGTGGTGATCAATGAAAAGTAATGCACATTGGAAAACATAATCCCAACTGTACATATAAAACAACAGAGTTTAAGTTAGCTGTTACAACTCAAGAAAGCGATCTCGGACTCAATTATAGAAAATTCTGCAAAAACATCCACTTGATGTGCAGTGGCAGTCAAGAAAAAAAGCTAACAGAATGCCAGGAGCCATTAGGAAAGGGACAGCTTATAAGATAGAAGATATTGTATTGCCTCTTAAAAATGTATGGAATATCCACATCTTGGATATAAATTTCCGGAGGGGTAGCCATGTTAGTCTGTATACAGCAAAAACAACATGAGTTCTGTGGCACCTTATAGACTAACATTTCTTTGGGCGTACGCTTTTGTGAGCTCGAACCCACTTCATCAGCTGCAAGATTTTGAATATAGTGTGCAAATCTGATCACCATCTCAAAAAAGATATGGGAACTGGAAAAGGTACAGAAAAGGATAGCTAAAACAATAAGGGGATGGAAAAGCTTCTATATGAGGAGAGCGTAGTAAGACTGGGATTTTTCAGCTTGGAAAAGAGACTGCTAGGTAGGATATGACAGAGGTCTATAAAATCATGAGGTGTAGAGAAAGTAAATAAGGGAGTGTAATTTACTCCTCATAGCACAAGAACTAGGGGTCACCAAATGAAATTAATAGGCAGCAGATTTAAAATGGATGAAAAACAAGGTGTTTTTTATTCCCCACATAACACAGAGTCAGCCTGTGGAACTCCTTCCCAGAGGATGTTGTGAAGGTCAAGACTATAATGGGGTTCAAAAAAGCACTAGATAAGTTCATGGGGGGTGGATCCATCACTGGCTCTTAGCCAGGATGGGCAGGGATTGCTGTTTGCCGCAAGCTGGGAATGACTAACAGGATGGATCACTTGATCCCTTGTTCTGGTCATTCCCTCTGAAGCACCAGGCATCGGTAGCCAGGGTGCTGGGCTGGGTGGACCATTGGTCTGTCCCAGTCTGGCTATTCGTATGGTCTTAGTAGGGCAGGCCTAATCATCAGGGGAACTAGGCAGTTGCTTACAGTGCCCCACTTTAAGGAGTGTCAAATTAGATGGAAGTGAATTGTTCTCTGTTATAAAAAAAAAACATTAATATGTTATGTCATACCTGGAGAGAGTGGGGTGCCAAAGTCATAGTTTGTCTAAGGTACCAAAAACCCTTGGGCTGGCCCTGGTTCTTATGAGAGAGTATAATTTTGGCAGCATGAATTGACATGGTCAAATCAACAGAAATGATAAAATATCATCAAAATCTCAGTGTTGCTACACAGCTTTTGAATTTTGACAAATCTAGAGTTTTTGGACAGAAAGCTGCTGTGTAACAAAACCTGCTGCCCCATACTTATCCCAACACCTTGCATGGCCGAGCGATGACGTTAACTCCACGGCACAGATGGACTCCTAAGGCTCGGAGAGAACGCCTGACGGGCCGAGAGTCCCTCCAGGAGTGGGTGGGTAAAGTGTCTACCTGCTAGACTGCTCTTCCTCCCTCTGCTGGGCAGGGACTGTCTCTTGCTCCGTGGGGGTGTCTACACTGCACAGTGCAGACAGAGCGAAAAGGGACCCCCTCCACCCATTGTAGTAAAGTCACTCCCTTGAATGGTGGGAGCTGGAAGATTTCTTTCATCCACCAAGAAGCAGCTACAGCCTGAGTTCCTGCAAGTGAATTACATCATGCAGGCCTGACAGCTCTGAGCAATGTTGACCCAAGGTTTAGGTCTAGAGTGACCAAGCTTCATGGGTGCTGAGCCTGGCTGAGACTTCCAGGTGGCACAATAACAACAAAGATCAGGACGTTCCAAATGGGGAGCTGTGTCAGTCTAGTGCAGCAAAAGACACAAGGAGTCTTGTGGCACTTCTAAAGACTAACGCATTTATTTATTGCATGAGCTTTCATGGGAGAAAATCCCACTTCCTCACATGCTTTGAAGATGGGGAACTTACAGAATGGGAGGGAAATACATAGTATTGATGAGTGTGGGTACAGAGAACCTATCATGGCTTGGATGTCATAGTGACACGTGCATTACAGGAACTGGGACAGAATGGGGCTGCAGGGGATATTGAGGAGAGACCTGTAGAAAGGCTCTTTGCAAAAGATGATCCAGAGAATCAAATACACAGGGCTCAACACTAAGCCGTTGTAATTTGTGTCAAAGTTTTTCCTGTTAAGTTGATAAAGATCTAATAAAACCCAACTTAGTCATCAAGTTGGAGCATCTAGATCAGTTTCAGAAAGTTTATTTAGTAGCAGACCACTAGGCAACACTTTGAATGATAAAACCAGATTAATCAGCAGATAGGCAGGTGATTACTGCTTGGGGTGTTAATTGGAGCGCCTTTAAAATTTTAGCCACCCAACTCCTTGTATAATCAATTAATACTAATTAACAGTAAAAACTGTCACTTACCAGAATCCTATTTCTGCCATTTCTGTATTGGCTCTTTACATTATTATTTAAAATAACATCTACACAAATGACCTTCCCCTTTATTAACCTGCTATCGACAGCGACACCATGTTAATAAAACTCACTATTCCTGAAAACGCATTAAGACCTTGCTCAAACCAAAACATAACAGTAACGTGACTTTGGGTCAGGTCCTTGCAGGCCTTCACTTTCCCATCACATTAACTCTCACACCAGCAACTTCCGTTTCACAGACTCCGCTATGCTTAGGCTCAGAAACCTGATTTCTACTTATTTTTTAACCAGAACTACAGTCATCTATGTGCTGACTCTCCTACAGGATCTCTGCCTGTGTCCAATGGAAGTTAAGAATGGCTCCATTTTAGCTAAATTAAGGAGTTTGGTAAAAGAATTGGCCTGGGTAAGACTCAAGACTAGTAGCAGTGGCCATGCCACTATCAGTCAGATTAGTCAGGGAGGCCTCAGGGCTAACGGCTAGAGCAGGGGCACCGAGGGCACTTAGGGGTCCTGGCTGCGTCAGGGCACTGTGATATGGGGAGCATGGTCTATTGAGTCAGTCAGGGGATTAGGCAGCAGGGCTCTGGGTTCTGATTTTGTCACTGACCCAATGTGCCCCTGATGTCATTTCACTTCCCTCCAGCTTCTACTTCTGTAAATCAAAGCTAACGACACACTCACTCTGGTGCTAAGCACCATTAGGAACTAGGGTAGTGCAGGATTTATTCGCCTGAGCACATCTGCTTTGAGAGTCTGTTGACCTGTGCAGTCCCTGCTACCTTCTAGCTGAATCTGATGCATTATTTCACCCTGATTGCAGCAGCTTTCACAGCAATAGGAATTAGAAACATGAAGGTGGCAGCTAACATCCCCTTTTTGCTGGGTTCAGTGTGTGTGTGTGTGTGTGTGTGTGTGTGTGTGTGTGTGCACATAGATGTGTGCATGCACACACGCACATGGACACTTCTTACACACAGAAGGTTTGCAACCCTAGCAGACAGACAATAAATAGGAGGAAGTGTTATTAACAGCACTGTTTTATGGGAAAGTGAGGCAGAGAAGGATTAAGGAGCTTGACCCATGTCACACATGGAGTCTGTGGCAGAGGTGGGAACAGCCCCAAAAATCTCCTGGCTCCCAGCCCAGAGCTCTAACCCCAAAACCATCTTGCCTCCCAGTGATGACTCCTGCCCTTGGATGTCAGTCACATGGAAACAGGTAAAATCTTAAGTAAAATAAATATCCCTGCCCCTTCAGAATACCAGCCGTCCTCCAACCCATTCCCACCCTTCTCAGAGCCAGACCTAGCAAGGGACCCAAGAAGCACAACTGGTTTGGACTATGCCAGGGCCAGTGCAGGCATGGTCCTCTAAGGAAAGAGCTGTTCACGGGAGACTGCTTTGTCATCTGCCCCCATGTGGTGGTGCGCCTCAGGAAACAATCCAGGGTCCCCTCTGCCCGCAGCTGATCAGTCTTCTACCGTGGAGTCTTCTCCTGTCCAGCCCAGGTCTCCATGCTACTATGCAGCCAGCTCCCAAATGCAGCCTCAGAGGGGCTGACCCCTGCTCCATCTGGACTCCCTTGGGGAGTCCCAATTAAAAGCAACTCTCAGCCAGTGTGGAAGTCAGAGGGTTTATTAGCAATCAAGTTCACACAGCAGCTAGGACAGTTGGCTACCAGATTAGTCAGGAGGTAGGGTAGTGAACCCCCCAGGGCAAGTAGGTTCATGCCCTGGGGATCCTGCCTCCTATATCCCCGTTTCCTGCTACCCCCTCCTCCTCTCCTAGCCCTTTGTTCTCCTTCCTAGGCTAGAGGACACCACCCTTGGTCTAAACCAGCCACAACTTGTGTGATTGGTGGGGAGTCCAGGTAAGTTCTGCCTTAAAGCCCCTCCACCCTCTAGTGATCCTTAAACTAATCAATCATACACCTGTGTCCCATCATCAGAAAACAGAAACAGAAAAGAAGAGGAATGGAGGTATCACTTAGGACATCCCAAATTAGCTCAAGAGGTGTTTACCACTTCATCACACCCCTCCACCCTAAGCCTGGAAGGTCCTATCTGAACTCACTTCTGTTGCCACTGTGTCAGCACCACACACCAAGTAGTCACCATCCGTGCTCTCCCATGGTGACTGGTATGAAATGCAACATGGGCTATTCTGACATTGCCAAAGTCACAATGGGAATGTCTATAGGGCAGCTGGGGGTGAGCCTCCAAGCAATGGTTGGCAGTCAGGACACTGGGGCTCCAGCGTGGGGGACATTGTGGATCTGCTGCCACAGACACAGGCCAGCAACCCGCACACAGGCGGGTGAGAGCCCTAGTCACCATGTCCACACTGATATTTTTAGCATGCTAGTTGGAGTCCTGCAATGGGGACATGTGAAGTGTGCCCCCCTGTAGCCCTGTGTTAGTCAGTCACCCACTAATGTTGTCTCCATGGGGTATGTCTATACTGGAGCCTTAGGTCGACTTAACCTTCCTTAAGTCAACCTAAGGAAAGCTCTGTCCACATTGGGAATTTATTAAGTTGACATAAAAACTCTTCCTTAAGTCATCTTAATAACACCACCTCTTAAGGTTGGCTTAACGCTTTAGTTGACCTAAGGTCTATGCCCCATCTATACTGGCTTAAGTCAACTTAATATTGACTTAAGCGTTAAGTCGACCTAGGAGCTACCAGTGTGGACGTGGGCTGTCTACAGGAATTTTGAGTGTGGACACTAAGTTGACTTAACGGACCCCCCCAGTGTAGACATACCCAATGAGTCCTGCCTGTAAGTGTTACTCAGCGGCTGTGTATTTGCACAGGTGTTCTCTACAAACGAGTGCTTCTGTTGATCCACAGACCCGGTCACCTGGTACTCCTGGACACCACTCCTGTCTGCCACCCCAGCCATTCAGCTAACTGGAGCTAATGAGGTTAGAGCAAAGGAGTCAGCTCCTTTGCTGGTGGAAACAGATCAAGTGCCACCAAAGGACATGGAATTAGGGCAGTTAACCAGCTGAGAGTCTGGACCCACGATCCTAATAACGCCACCATCCTAATCTCGCCTAGTGCCAAAGCAGAGGCAGCGTCTGTCTCCTTCAAGGCAATATCCATGCCTTGAGGGCTTCATTCTTAGATTTCGCACACTGTGCCTTGGCGGCATTTATCTCAGGAGAGTGATGTGGTTAATCTGGCTGAAGATGGCCATCATTACAAAGTAGTGCAAAGTAAAGGGTCCAATCCTGGTAAGTGCTCAGCACTTCTTGCTCAGTCCTTGGGCACCCTTTGCTTCTCTCAGAAGTCCCACGACTTGCAATCTTTTGACATCTGCCGGGATCAGACCCTGATGTTCGCAGGGTGCAGTGTCTGGATTTATTTATGAACTAATCCCTTGCTATTGTCAGCCTGCAGAATTAGTGGGTTTGCGCTGGGCTGGTATTTTGCCAGCAGCATTTACTTCTCTCGGAAGATGTAATCCATGGGGACAAGTACTGATGTAAGCCACAACATCTGCTGAGGGGCTGGAATATAATCCTCTGTGGCACATCATGTGATCCTCCCAATTGACAATGGAGGAATGTATGTGTGCTCTTCCCATCACGGTGGGAGTGAGCACGGATGGGGTGCGTGTCTAATAAAGGGGTCTGTGGATAGGATTCCCACCTTGGATCAAGGACTCTCATCAGCTGCATGCTCTAAAGAGTTTGATCCTCCTCGGTGCTGGGGAAGAATATCAGGCATTTACCTGCCTGGTGAAAAAGCACTGATGGTGGGTGGACACAGGGGAACCAGGACCAGTGTTGTGCTGCTGCTCCCTGGCCCCCAAGAAGGAGAAGGAAGATCTAAGAAGCAAGTATAGCTAAGCACTTCTTTGTCATGAGAGGGATACTGCATCAATCTGATGCACTCAACTCTGTCCTCACCTGCCCTCATTTTATCCAGCGTATATACCAGCCATGCACTGACAATGAGACTGGCTGACTACATTTGCCTGTGGGGCCACAGAGGTCTGGAGCAAAAACTTGCTTTTGGGCAGATGAATGGCCTGAGGGTCAAGGAGGTTGTCTTTCATTATCTCCATGAAGGTCTGCCTGTTACCTGGGATTCTGCTGAATCAGAGCTTATGGCAACTTTACTTCACAAAAGAGAAAAAACTTTCAAAAGCTAAATGTAAGGTTATCAGAATATTTAATTAACTCAGTGTGTTCTGACAACAACATCTCCACATCGTGAGGTTTGGACAAATCTCCCAGAGGGCCTGTGTAAAAAATCTTATTGGGCTTTTTCTGAAACACAAATCCCAGCACATTCCCTAGGGAAGGGTGAAGAGTCAGGCAAAGGCTGAGCAAGGGGCCCCCCCTCCCCTCCCCTCCGGGCTTAGCCATGCTGAGGCTACAAGTTTGGCTGCTGTTAGCAACAAATATGATCATCAGTATTCACTCTCAAGTTGTATCTAACCCTCTTATTGGTCTATGAGAATTTCCCTGGACAAACCCAGAAGTTAGAAGCCATGGAAAAAAAATCACCATTTGCACATGTCCAGTAGAACTTGTTGGCTTGCTCCTAACAAGTTCTCTCCAGACTGTCTGAAACACCTTCAATATTTTGAAGATGCCACACAGAGCAGCACCTCTAGGTGTGGTAGGAAACAACGGCTCCTTTCTCTCCTTAGTTTTATCTGGATGAGACCCAGGCAGCAAACTCTCAGCCAAGCTCATGAGCAAGGCTGGTCCAACCATATATGTGAACTAGGTGATTGTCAAGGGTGCCTAAGTGGCACCAGATTAAATGGAAGTGATTTTTTTCTTCTATTCTAAAAATATATATAATCATTTTTCTCTACATCAAATGCGGGCGGGGGAGCACCAAAAATCACAATTTGCCTAGGGCACCAAAAACCCTTGGGCTGGCCCTGCTCCCATGCACAGTCAGTGATGCATTTTCATTGCAGCCCTTCCAGCTGATGCAATGGAATGAGATCATCCGTTCCCTCGCATCAGCAGAACAGGCCTTAATGGAGATGAATTGCTGGGTATCATCTGCAAGTGACAGGCACACATCTCCTTAATGACTTCCCCAGAAGGCTTGTAGAAACACTGAACAAGAGAGAGAAGGATCCCGCATTAAGCTGGGCGAGAGCACTAGAGGCAGATGAAAACACACTCAGAACAACCCATGTGGGTTCCTCTTGTGTGAGAGCTGGCAAAGACATATTAGAACCATGCCAGGTGGGAACCAAAGATGCATCAACACCACCTCATGGTCAAATGCAGCTAGCTGAGAGGCCTAACCAAGTCACCACAGATAGAGCATCCTCATCCCTGGCCACCAGTTGTCCTTGCTTATGTGGTTTCAGGCCCATACCCTGATCCAAAGCCTGGCTGTCCAGGATTGAGGACATCTGAACAGCATCAGTATTGCCACACATTTTGGCCATTGCTGTCTCAATAATCTGCCCCAAATGGCAGTGGGATACAGGGTCTAACTGGTTAGTAGAGCTGGATTCAATGGTTTTGAGCAAACAAGCCTCCAAAAATGTTCTTTAGTTTTTTTTTTCCAAAAATGAACAGTTCATGGAGAAAAAATTTTGGATCTTCACTCACAAAAAACAACCTGCTGTGCTTTCTTATTTTAGATTAGATCTTTTATCACAAAGTTGTTGCTTATCAAAAATCCCTCAGTTCTGATCAACAAAAACAGGCAATGGCCACTTCGACAAGTCCTTTTGAAAACAAGGCCAGTATAAATATTCAGACACTGCCCTGCCCAGAACAGGGGCCATTTCAAATCCTGCAAAATGGGAACCATGCCTAGAATATTCCCAGCTTTTCCATTAAAAATTTGTGTCCACTTTTTAGTCAGCTTGGGTGGTGAGGATGGCAACAGCCAGTGCTGATCTATGATACAAGATGTGACAGGCACCTCCTAGAATCTGGTCTGGTGTCACCGTGACCCCCCCAATCTTCCTTCCTGAACCCCAACTTATGCTGCTTTGCCAGGTGACCACTCACTCCTGAGTCAGTCCACACCAGCCTCCTGCGTGTAATTGGTCCCAGGCAGTGGGTATGTGCCCTATGACCAGTTCCTCAAGCAAGCACCCCCAGTCACTGGGAACTCTGTCCTGCAGAGATTGGGACCCTTCTCTCAATCACCTTAGACTCACAGACCTTTGTCCATCCATTTAACATAGAACTGGATTGGCCCAGCCTCCCTGATTCACATCACCTAAAGCCCACACAACTTTAGGTAAAACAAACCCTAGTTTATTGATTAGAACATTTTAAGTAAATATCTAGCAAATCAATGCACAATCATTTAATAAAGGAGTTATCATAAATAAAAGATAACAAAATATATGCTATTCTCCTCATTCTTACCCACAAGACTGGCTGTTGGTGGTGTTAAGCTAGGTGTTAAGGCCCCTCTGGCCATGTGGCTCAGCCCATTCTCTTAGAGTTGCTTCCAAGATGATCTTTCTCTGGCAAAAGACAGCAGCTTCTCCCTCCTTCAAAGCATCTGTACTTGTTTTTCAATCTCCCTCAGCCTCTCCCTCTCTGTGCTGCTGTGTGATTTCCTTTGTCCCACCTGAACCACACATTTCAATTTTCATTCCTTTTGTCATGTAACTCCAGCCTCAGAGAGATAGTCCTGAGGGTCTGAGCTACGTAATATGCTTCACATCTGTACACGTACATGATGCTGCAGGAAACCTGATGCCATGGTAGAGCATCCAAAAGGGGACCTTGCATGACATAACTGGCATCAAAACATACAATTACATTGCAAAAGGGAACAGAAAAGCTACACAGATCATAACCTAGGGGTGCACAGATGTGTACCCCATGACACAAGGACCTTGGTAGAGCCTCCTGGAAAACATTTGTCAGTCAGACCTCAAACAAAGGCACCGAGTGCTCCAACAGCAAACAGGCCCCATCATCTTTGCCATTTGAGCAAGATGTGGGTTCAGTGTTGGTCAGAACTACATTTCCAGACCCTCACTAAGCATCATGGGGCAAAACTCAAGCTGAGAGGATGCTGTGGTTGTATGCCCAAGTCCTTGCCTTGACGCCAGGTACAGGCAGCTGTCTGCCCACTAGGCAACAGGAAATGACAGCAAGTGTGAAAACCTGTTTTGGAGTGGTTGGGGCCAGCGTGGATTAAGCAGACTGAGTGTGACCTTGCGTCTGTCAGAGTGAAGTCAAAGAAACTTTTGTGTGTGTCCTGGTGGGCTGTGGGTGCAGCCTCATTGGCACTATGGGACTGTTTGCACTCCTGGAAGTGGCTGCAGGGCAGGTGTAGGATCCCAAACTGGTTCTAGCATGTTGTATCAGTGGCAACAAAATGGCACTACAGTCCCAGGTGATGCTGTGAAGCAGGCACCACAGCCTTCCACCCAACTCCGCCTTACAACTATGTCTTGGGTAAAGACCCCTCACTATGTGGGCCAGATGACTTTGAACCTGGGACCTTCTTCAGTGAAGTCCCATACATTGCATAGCCACGATGCCTCAAGAAATAATCTACAGCCAGATTCTGAGCAACTTCCATCATCCCCATTATATCAGCACCCACGCTGCATTGCCAAGAAGGATATTTATCAAGAGCCTAAGTCAAAACTCACAGCAGTTTCTGTAGCTATCAACAAGATACCACTCTTAACCTTCTCCACAAGGGCACAGATGTCTTCCACTTGAAGTAACAGAATGACCCCACTAGCTGGTGATGGTAACAGGCTGTTATCCTCGTCAGGGGATCTGCCCCTAGGGCGGGGCATGACAAAGGCATTAGGAGACGACTCAGTGCTCATCATTCTAAAACCACAAGGGTTTCATTGTTCTGTGCACTGCTCTTCCCCGTCACCCAGGTACTGCGAGCCCAACCTTTAACTCCCCACAGGCATTTGGGTGCACAGGCAACACTGCCACGGGTGCCCCAGAGCCAGCTTCCTTCCTCTCTGTGCTCTTCTGCTCTCCATTCGTAAAGCACTAGCCCCTGGGGAAGGCAGTAGGAGGAAATAAACAGGGACAGAGCCAGAGGAGAAAGATGAGGAGTCTTAGTCACCGCTAAGTGGGAGCCACATTATTTCTCCCCACAGGCCAGACTCCTGTGCCCCACGAGCCCAGCGGAACGACTCATTGCCAGGAAAGAGCGGAGTGGAGATAGGTGAGGTTCTCACTTCGCTGTGCTGGGGAAGTGCTTGGATGGTGCATGCAAACCGGCTGTGCCACCAGCTGCTCAGAAGCTGGGCTGTGTAAACTGAATCTGCATCAGCTATTGAGGGAGGATTAGAACCACTGGCCATGATGGCCTGAAAAGAATAATCCCTCAACTGCCTTTTGAAAAGAAGCCTTGCACCCTCACTCAGAGCTGCCAGACTTGCTTGGCCCTGAATATGCTGGAAATAGGCTTCTTATTCCTGCTGCTGCCACCAGTTACCTGATTTCTTCCTCAAGGCAACAGCAGCTAACACAGCCTGGATGAGTCTGTCAGAGCCCAAAGTCCTGATTTCATGGGCTTCTGTGGAAGGATAGTGAGAGGTGCAATGACAGAGACAGCCATGAAGCTGCCACTCTGTTATTAGGGAGACATGGGGAAGGGGGGCAGCAATAGCTTCACTGGCCCAGTGCCGCTTTTGGAGAGCTGCTCTTTGGCTCTGGAGATGAATTGCTCTGTGTAACCTCCAAAGTGTGTGTCTTTCCTCAACAGAACTGGGCCAGTAAAAGTTTTGCCTCCTCCCCCTCTGTTTAATATCCTGAGACCCACATGGCCGCACCATCACTGTAACAGGAAACTATTTGTAGTATTTCCCTGGATCGCCTTTTACTTCAAGCCATTTTTCCAGCAAAGCTTGCTCCTTCCTTCTTGCTTCCTTTCTCAGTGTCAGGTGGAAGTGGGTCTGTTTTTTTAAATTATAAGCCACCCACAGTTGCTGTTTCTGGGCTTCTCTCCAGACTCGTGCTTTGCAACAGCAGCCCTGCTTGGCGCTGAGAGAGCAAGAAGGGTGCTGGGAGAGAGAAAGAGGCAGACAGAAAGATCAAGCAGGGGCACAATGGGCTGTTATTGAGATCAGGTCCTTGACTGTTGGCATTTAATCATGCTAGGGTTTCCCTTGCTGTTTGGCTAAGGCTTAAAGTCACTTAGGTCACTGTTGCAACATGGGAGGGTCTGTCCCAGGGCACACGGAGGTAGCAAGGAAAACCCTAGTATATCAGGCCAGGTCTGAGGCCTGACTGAAAGGAATGGCCACGCTCTGCTGGTACAAAGCCAAGTTAACAGAAGTCAGGCTGTGAGTGCTGGCAGGCTCACAGTGGCTGGCAAGAACACACATTTCTACAGCACAACGTTCAGAGCACTCATGCCAGCATGCTCCACAAAGGTACCAGAACATCCCGATACCCCAAAGATAACAAGGGCAGAATGACAGTATGATGGTAGAGATGTTTTCTTTGCACCATTCAGTACTAGGTTAATGCTGGTATCTTGCCCTGTCAAAGAGTGGCAGCTACAGTCTGAGGGGCAATACATAACTTGTTTGTATCGGTGTAAAAGAGGGTGTGCCTTGGTCCAGCCGAGAGGAAATGGAGAGTCTTGCTGTTTACTGACCTGGTCCCTTGTAATAAGCATGCACATATTAGAGGTCCTGTAGAATCCACGGGATACCAGGACTGTGCTTTATCTACAGTAAATGTAGTCGGGTGCCTTTGTTATAGAAATGGATCCCTGGGCTTATTAGACAACCCAATCACAGCTTGGCATCTGCGATCTCTGCTGAGCTAGGACTGACATGCTCTGGGAGAACACATACACCCTGCGAGAGTAGCTGTGGCCTGGGCCTCCTGGGATAACCTCCTGAATGCGCAAAACTCAGGGCAAACTGAAGAACTGGGAGCCAGACTACCAAAGCACTGATGAGTGGTACTTAAACCAGCCTCCCCGTCAGCCACAAACCATGCTTCTGATTTCCCGATCTGGTCATCACCAAGCATAACAAGATAGAAATAGCCCCCTTTATTGCACATCAGTTTACCTGGTCCCCACCTAGCTACTGGGTCTCTTAAAGAAATAGGTTCTCCCGACTCCAAAAGGCCAGCCACATCACCAAGAGCAATATAGACTTGGATCTACCTCAAAATACCACTCTGCCAGCCAATCCTTTAGTAACTACAACTAAAGGCTTAATATAGAAAGAAGAGAAACAAAACGAGAGATGTTAGGGAGTCAAAGTGAATCACATACATACAAATGATTTAGAGTCCATAGAAAGCAAGTCCTTGAAGAATTTGGAGTTTCCCGATTAATCCAAATTTTCTGGTATACACCCAGCACCTGGCTGGGTCTCAGTCCTTGGGCCAATCACAGGGGAATAGAGATGGGAGTTGGCTGTAGACAGGAGACTGAAGACAAAATGGAGATGAGGCTGCTGCTGTTTATCACCTCTGGCCTTCCCTATGCTGTGTGGAGTTTTTGCAAATTAAGATGGAGTTAAGTCACATGGGCAGGCCCTAGTGGCTCATCAGCTTTCTCCTTGGGCCCACTATACCGGGGAGCTTCCTTTGTGAAGCATTAAGGAGACAAAGGCTGTAGTCATCCAGTAAAAAAAACAACAAGCAGTTGTGTGGCACTTGTTTTTTTACTGGACTAGACTAACATGGCTATCCCTTTCGAAATTGTAGTCATCCAGTGTGGAGAGTTTCCTGGAGTCAAATAACTTGAAACACAAATAGAACAAACCTATTCCTAACTCTAAGACAGACATGACACCCACACATAAACCACAGAACCATTCCTATCCAGTTATGACCTTTCTGTTGGTACCAAACATGACATATCACATATAGATTATTACAAATATGAAATATTGTTAATATGAAAAACAATCACAAATGAGCTCCTAAATCTAGATCCATCTGATGAAGTGGCTTGGAGCCCATGCAAGCTTATGCCTGAAGAAATCTGTCAGTCTTTAAGGTGCCACAGGGCTCTTGTAAAGCCACACAGTGTCACAGCTTGGCTTGATCTGAAGACATCAAGACAGAGAATCCATCCTTGCCCTTGGCAGCTCTTTCCAGTGGTCAGTCACCTCTGTGGTAACAGTGTGCCTTACATTTAACTGGCATTTGTCTGGGTTCAGCCCCCCCCAACCATTGGTTCCTGGGCTGCCTCTTTCTGCTAAAGCGAAGAGCCCTTTAATACCTGATATTTTCTCCCCAGAATGGTATTTACAGGCTGGAACCAAGCCACCTCTCAATCTTTTTTGTGATAAGCTAAAGAGATTGGACTCTTACAGTTTCTCATTTGATGAGATTTTCAAATAATTTTTCTGGCTTTTTTCTTCCTGATCTCCATTTTCAAGATTCTTTTTAAGATGTGGACAACAGAACCACGTACAATGCTTTAGGTCTGGTCTACAATACAGAGATAGGTGGACATAAGCTGCTGTGGATCAACCCACGTGTGCACTTAAATTTCACTCCTGCTGTCATAACTGCCCCCCTCTGCCAGCTTAATTCCAACTCTACGAGCAGTGCCGTGGCAAGAGAGATGTAGTTACGTCAACACAAGGTCACAGGCTACAGAGGCATTTCAGCAGCCAGCCAGGTGTCCAAGGCACTGTCAGTTATTGGGATGGACGATCAATTATTCTGCTTGCAGCCATTTTCAGGCCTTTTCAGGATCTTAGCATAATCTAGGCAAACTGGGGGTGTCGGGATGTACACAGTGAACCCGGGCTGTGAGCCAGGCTCCATGCATTCTCTCTCTGACTATGTTGAGGCAAATGTCTGTGAAAAATCAGGAAGTCTGGATATAGTCTAGAATTGCTGGCAGGAGGAAATCTAGGTGTCAGACAAAGAGCTAAGGCAGCTTGCTTAATAGGTTTCTTTTCAGTGATGAGGATTTGTTTGGCAGCTAGGTAACATTTTTCTCAATAGACATTCTCTAACTTTTGGGGCATAATGAGAAGCAGCGAGTCTGAGTAAATGGATCACATTGTGGACGCATTTGGAAGGATTGGCCACCTGGAAATCTGACAGAAGACTGCCCCAGAGTTGTGGGGGTAAATGTTAAGTTTTGGGCTACTGTGATGACCTAATGTATTTGTATGTGCTTATGACTAATAAGTGGAGACTTGGAAAAGCAATTGTGATGCAAATTGCTGGGGACAGGAAGTAAAGCTTTAAAGGTAAAAACACTTGGTTTTTGCTTCTCTGTGCCAGCCCTCTAGCAGGCAGGGGTACGATTTTCCTTCGATTTACTTCCTGTTACCAGCTTGCAGAGAATGAAGTTTCTGGGGCAAGGAACCCTGGAAAACAAGTGTAGACAGCACAATCAGTACAAGCCCTCTCAGTGAGGACACAAACCGCTGACACACAGATCAAAGTGTAGATGTGCATGAGTGATGTAACTACTGTGGTGGCTGTGTGCTATAAGTGAGGTTAATTTTGTAGCGTGGACATGGGCCCAGTATTGGTTTTGCCAATGCCAGACAAAAGGGTTCAAAAAAAAAATCACCTCCCTTTCCTACGCGCTGCTCCCATTTATCCATCCTTGTATTGCATTAGCCATCACACTGACAGCTCATGTCCACCCTGAGCCTTAAATTCTTTACAGACTCACTTCTGTCCTGAAGCTAGACCCCCATTCTGTAGGAAAGGTTTGCATCCCTTGGTCCTAGATGTACAACTTTGCATTAAAAGATTTTTGCTTGAATGGTCCCTATTTACCAAGTGACCCAGATTGTCTTAAAAGACGTCCCTGTCCTCATATTATTCACCAGCCTCTCTGTGATCTGCACATTTGATCAGCAGTGATTTTCTGTTTACTTCCAGATCACTGATGAAAATGTTAAATAGCATCTGGCCAACGACTTTCAAATTGCACTGAAAACCAGCCCCATGCAACAAAGATTTCTCACTGACAGCTACTTTTGGAAGTCTGTCAGCCACATCTCATTCCATAACATGCTTTACAGACATTGTATAGTGCTAATTTTTTAAATTAGAATGCAATACGGTACATGTCAAATGCCTTATAAAAGTCTGTTACATCTACACAATTCCCTTTAGCAACCCAACTGGTTAGTGCAGCCAAGAAGGAAATCAGGCTTGTTTGACAAGACTTATTTTCCATAAAGCCATGTTGACAGCCACTAATTATATTCCCATCCTTTTATCAAAGGACTCCCGTCTCCTCTTTTCCATCCTTTGGCCCAGAAGTGATGTCAGGCTGACAGGCCTATACGTACCCACGTCTTCCTGCTATCCCTTTTTGGGCACTGCCACACCATGGGTACAGGCATCTCTTTTTGCTACAAGGGGGGCCTTTAGTGTGATACAGGTGCGTGTGGGGCAGACTGGAATAGCAAGGAGTGGTAAGGACAGGATTGGACTGCTCTCACAGATCAGGATTCATTCCCACAGACCATCACCTGCCTAAATCACTCCAGGCAGATGTCAGCAGATGCCCAAGTTTTTCCACTCTTTAAAATGATCCATCAAATGTTTCAGGCAAATAAGCATTAGCCTCTCTTTCCCACGCAGCCATTCATGGCACCCATTGTGTTAAACACTGACTGTGGATAATTTGCTTTTGGGCACATCAGTCACATGATATTCTTTCTGCTCCCTGACTGGCTGACTAAAACTTTTCCAAACAGGAGGGGTGCAAAAGCCCTTGTACAGCCACAAGTCTTTGTGACCCTACAGTACCTAGTCACCAATTTCAGTGAGTATTTGTGACACTTTGGGGGAGGGGTGTGTTCCTTGTGAAACTCTTTGCCCAAGGTATTTACAACAATTTTTCTTGCTGTGTGTCACAGGGTGCACATTAACAAAAATCATCCAAAACACAGGACTTGGTGGTGATGGGGGACTTCAACTACCCAGACGTCTGTTGGGAAAATAACATTGTGAGGCACAGATTATCCAACAAGTTCTTGGAATGTCTCGGAGAAAATTTATTTCAAAAAGTGGAGAAAGCTACAAGGAAAGAGGCTGTTCTTGACTTGATTTTGACAAACAGAGAGGAACTGGTTGAGAATTTGAACATCGAAAGTAAATTAGGTAAAAGTGATCATGAAATGGTAGAATTCATGATTCTAAGAAATAGTAGGAGAGAGAACACCAAAATAAAGATGATGGATTTCGGAAGGCAGACTTTAGCATACTGAAGGAGTTGGTAGGTACGATCCCATAGGAAGCATGTCTAAGAGGACAAACAGCTAAAGACAGGTGGCAGTTTTTCAAAGCCGCACTATTAAAGGCACAGGAGCAAGCTATTCCAGGGTGTAGGAAGGATAGGAAGTGTGACATGGTCTGGATTTAGAAGATCATTTTTCACATTAATACTTCATAATTGCAATAATCCTTAGGAGCTAGGCTATCTTTGGTACCAATGGAAAGGTTGTAATCAGCTAGGAGTGATTCTATCGTTTATATGAAGGTGTCATATCTGTATTATGAGTTAGGGATATGTTTTTTCTCTTTATGTTTCAAGTTATTTGATTTTAAGACCCTTCCCAGACTGCAAGCCTACAAACCCTTGTCTCCCTAATGGCCCATCAATGAAACTCCCAGGTACAGTGAGCCCAGGGAGAAGCTTCTTGAGCCATTAGGACTTGCCCATGGGACTCAACTCCATTTTGATTTGCAATAAACTCCACACAGCACGATGAAGGCCTTAGGTGATAAAAGGCATCAGCCCCAACTCTATTTCATCTTCGGTCTCCAGTCTACAACCAAACAAACATCCACCTCTGGAATTATTTGTCTATGACTGGACCAAGGACGGAGAGTCACCCAGGTACTGCATGTCTACCACAGGAATTAGACTTACCTGCAAATTCCAGATTCCTCAAGGACTTGCTTTCCACTGACTCTAAATTGCTTGTATGTATGTGATTCACTTTGACCCTTTAACAGCCCTCTTTTTGTTTCTCTTTTTATGTTAAACCTTTGGTTATAGTTACTAAAGGATTGGCTGGCAGCATGATATTGTGGGTAAGAGCCAAGCCTATATTGTTCTGGGTGATGTGGCTGGCCCTTTGGGGTCAGGAGAACCTGGTTCTTTAAGAGACCCAGTGGCTAGGTAGAGACCAGAGAAGCTGATGTACAATAAGGGGGGTTGTTTCTATTTTGTTATACTTCATGTTGACCAGTGTGGGGAATCAGAAGCCTGTTCTGTGACTGACTGGAGGACTGGTTTAAGCACCACCTGTCAGTGTGTTGGGAGTCTGGCTTCTGGTTTTCAGCTTGCCCTGATTTTGGCATATTCAGGAGGTTATCCCAGGAGGCCCAGGGTCACAGGAAGTATAGCAAGAGCCCCCCCCCCCCCCGTTTAATCAGGAGATTTTCAATAATCTAAAAATAAAGAAGGTCTCACAAAAAGTGGAAACTAAGACAAATCACAAAGGCTGACTATAAACAATGTAATTATGTAGGGGGAAAACTGGAAAGGCCAAGACACAAACTGAGATCAAACTAGCTGATGGCATAAAAGGTAACAAGAAAACTTAAAAATACATTAGAAAGAAGAGGAAGATCAAAGGCAGCGTAGGGTCATTAGTCAAAGGAGGGAGAAACAGTAATGGAAAATGTGAAAATGGCAGAAGAACTAAATGATTTCTTCACTGGTCTTCACTGAGAAGGTTGGTGATGACTGGATACATGGCACAGGGGAGGGCAGTAAAAATGGGACAGGATCAGAAGTGAAAATAGGGAAGAAACAAGTTAAAAGTTACCTAGGCATGTTAGATGACTTCAAGTCATCAGAGCCTGATGATATGCACCCTAGAATGCTCACAGAAGTGACTCAGGAGATATCTGAGCTATCGGCTGTTCTCTTTGAAAAATCATGGAAGACTGGAGGGGTCCCAGAGGACTGGAAAAGGGCAAATACAGTGCCCACCTATAAAGGGGGGAAATAAGGACAACCCAGGAATTATAGACCAGTCAGTTTAGCCTCTGCACCTGGAAAAATAAGGGAGCAAATAATTAAGGAATCTATTAGCAAACATCTAGAAGATAATAAGGTGTTAAGTGATAGTCAGCATGGATTTGTCAAGAGCAAATTGTGTCAAACCAACCTGATAGCTTTCTGTGATGGGGTACTAAACTTTGTGGATAGAGGGGAAGTGGTAGATGAGGTGTATCTAGATGTTAGTGAGACTTTGATAGTCTTGTCTCACCTTCTCATTAACAAACTGGGAAATTACAACCTGGATGGAGCTACTGTAAGATGGGTGAAAAATTGGCTGGATAAACTGCTCCCAGAGAGTACCTATCAATTGTTCACAGTCGTACTGCATGGATTGTTTTTGCATCTGGTTCTGTTCAATATTTTCAGTGACAATTAGGCTTGTCCAACCTGTCACCTGCCACTTTCTGGCCTGGACCCAGCTCCTGCCACTGCTGGCCAGGGGCTGGTGGCCCTAGTGGGTCTGATCCAGCTCTAGCTGCTGCCTGCCAGCCAGCGGCAAACAACCAGGATTGGATCCAGCTCCTGCTGCTTCTGGGTAGTGACAGGCAGCCCGCGCAGTCCTGATCTGGCTCCGGCTGCTGCCTGCCAGCCGGCAGCAAACTACAGGAGTCACATCCAAGCCTGGGCTGTTGGCTGCTGCTTGGGAGGCAATGGCTGGGGCCAGATCGTGTGTGCCCAGGCCACCAGCCACTGGTCAGCAGCAGCAGGAGCTGGATTGGGTCCCTAGAGAGTACACTTGTAAAGTTTGCTGGTGATACTAAGCTTGGAGAGGTTAGGAGTACTTTGGAGGATAGAATCACAATTCAAAATGATTTGGACAAACTGGTGAAATGGTCTGAGGTACACAGAATGAAATTCAATAAAGGCAAGTGCAACATAGTGCACTCAGGAAAGATCAATCCATTGCACGTATACAAAATGGGCAACAACTGCCTTGGAAGGAGTACTGTGGAAAGGGATCTGGGTGTCATAAGGGACCACAAGCTAAATATGAGTCAACAGTGTGACACTCTTACAAAAGGCAGCAAACACCATTCTGGGGTGTATTAATAGGCACATTGTAAGCAAGACACAAGAAGTAATTCTTCCCTCTACTTTGCCCTAATTAGGCCCCAACTGGAGTATTATGTTCAGTTCTGGGTGCCACATTTCAGGAAAGATGTGGACAAACTGGAGAAAGTCCAGAGAAGAGCAACAAGACTGATTAAAGGTCTGGAACACTTGACTTAGAGAAGATTGAAAGAACTGGGTTTGTTTTGGCTAGAAAAGAGGAGACTGAGAGGGGATGGGATAACAGTTTTCAGATACCTAAAAGGTTGTCATGAGGAGGAGAGAGAAAAATTGTTCTCCTTAACCACAGATGAACAGACAAGAAGCAAAGGGCTTAAGTTACAGCAAGGGAGGTTTAGGTTGGACATTAGAGAAATAATTCCTAATGGTCAGGGTGATTAACCATTGGAACAAGTTGCCTAGGTAGGTTGTGGGATCTCCATCCCTGGAAGTGTTTAAGAGCAGGTTAGACAGATACCTGTCAGGGATGGTTTAAGAGGGTCCTTGGTCCTGCCATGAGTGCAGGGGACTGGACTCGGTGACCTCTCATGGTCCCTTCCAGTTTGTGATTCTATGACCATAGGGCTTCTTTTGATTCCCATAACATCTGAGCCTGGCCCCCATTCCCATACCATCTGAGCAATTCAGCCTGTCCTGGATTCATCCTCTTCATCCCCACCCCATGGAGGGAGGGGTAGGAATGTGCTATTCTCCCCCATGAGTTGGGCCGGCGGGGGGGGGAGTAACTTGTCCAATGTCACATAGGGAACCTGTGAGGAAGTAGTGGGGTCTCTCAAGCTCCAGGTTTGTGCACTGAGCCCTGGACTATATTAAACTGTTTGGTTTATTGTATGCATGGGAGGCATTTTGGATATTTTGTGAAGATCAAGGCTAGTAACTAAGCCAGTTTTCCCATAAGGGGGAGTCTCTTGGCCTTTGCTTTCCCTCTGTGGGGGCACTGAGAGGCTGGAACCTGGCTCTGCCGGCTTCTGGGCAGCTGGATTTTTGGGAGGAATGTGGGAGCCCCCTTTAGGCTGGCGCCCAAGGCTGCAGCCCCTATGGTCATTGTCTTAATCTGGCCCCAGGCCTGGGGTTTACAGTGAACAAGAAGATGATGGCTGAGTTAGTGTCCCCTTGGTCCATGAAGGGGAATGGCAAATCGGGCTGGATTAATGGGAGCATTGTGTTAACAGATGGAGGGAATTGATTAGTAGAGCCCTGCATGGATACAAATAAGTGGATCCTTATCCGACCTGCATCCGCAAGAAATTGTCCGCGGATATCCGTGTTGTATCTGCGGATGTGGATATAATGTGGATATCCACGGACATTCACATATTTGCAGGGCTCTAGCTCTGTGCAGATGAAAATGTGTGGATCTGTATCTGATCTGCATCTGCAAGAAATGGTCCGTGGATATCCGTGCTGTATCCATGGATGCAGATGTAAGGCGGATATCCGCAGATTTGCAGGGCTCTAGTGATTAGTCCCATTTATTTAGAACTATGTGAGGCCACATTTGGAGCACTGTGTCCAGTGTTGGGCCCCCCATTACAGGAAGGATGTGGAAAAATTGGAGAAAGTTCAGCAGAGGGCAATAAAAATGACTAAGGGGGTAGAGCACATGACTTATGAGGAGAGGCTCAGGGAACTGGGCTTGCTTGCGTGACAGCACCAGATGTCATGGCAAAGTACCCAGGATACAACCCATCCATGTAAGGGTAGAAGAGACTCATGAGGTACCAGGCATCTGCAAGTGCCCCAGAGGAGGGGCTGCCTGTACCAGGTGTGGATCTTAAAGAGACAGATATTTTGATTCTGAGCAGAGCCAGTGCTACAAAAAGTCTTCCACATTCCGATCTCAGGCTACACTGATGTAAATCCATTCAGTTCAGTGGAATCACTCTGCTGTTCTGTGTCAGAGAGCTGCAATCAGCCTAGCAGGTTGGGAGTTCTTTAAAAAGAGTTTATTAGATGGACAAAAGGCCATGATTCCACAAGTTTGGCTAAAAGAGCATCCTGGTTCAATGGCAAACTGCAAGCATCAGTTAGAAATAAAAAAGCAATAAATAACAATTGTGGGAAAAAAGGACAATATAGACAGTCAATAAAAAGTAAAAGTTAGACGTGTAGAAAATTGATAAAGGAAGCTAGAGATGTCGGGGAAATTCTATGACTGACAGGCTAAGGACAACAAGGTGTTTTTAGAATATATTTGGAACAGATGACAACCTAGCATTAGCATAGGCCCATTAATAGGTGGAGATAGTAAAACTGTTAATAAATGATGTATAAGAAGTAGGAGTGTTCAATAAATATTTTTTTTCTGTATTTGGAAAGAATCAGGATGAGGCACTTGCATTATATGAGGAGGATGGGGTGTGTTACAGACCATTAGTAATTAATGAAGCTGCCAGACACCATCTACTCCAGAAAAACATTTTTATGAACAGCAGGTACAGATAACTTGCACCCAAGTTTCCTAAACAGTTGGCTGAAGACATCTACAACCAGCTTATGTTACTTTTATAGACATTTTTGCCCCCTGAAAAAACAAAGGAAATTTCAGAAGACTGAAGTGTGCTAATGTCACTTCACTGTTCAAAAAAAGCAAGTAGAATGACCCAGGTAGCTACTGAGGGCTCATTAGCTTTTTCTGCCATAGCATTGCCCTGGGAACTCATCTTGAGTTACTTCTTCTCTAGGACCCCTAAGTTCTCTGTGGGGATCACAGCTTTTCAGATACAGTCTCCATTTTGTAGTCATAACCTGTCTTTGTTCCAACTGTATCATTTTACATTTGGCTTTATTAAAATGCATTGTGTTCCAATGGACCCCAATGAATCAGATCACTCTGAATGCCCTGTCCTTGTCACCATTTACCACACCAATCTGCACGCCATCCCTGAATTTATAAGCAGTGATTTTATATTTGCTCCTAGATCATTAATGATGATGTTGGGCCTGGTACTGATCCCTTTGGGACCCTACCACAAACATCTCCATTTAATGATGAGTCTACGCTGAAAATTACTTGGAGATCTGTCAGTTAGCCCAATCGTAATCCATTTAACATGTGCATTAATGATATTGTGTAGGGTTCACTTTTTAATTGGAATGGCGTTCAGTAATAAGTTCAGTGTCTTAAAGTCTAAACATTATTACATCTATACAGTTACCTTTATTGACCAAACTTGTCACTTCATCAAAGAATGAAATCAGATTTGTTTAGCAAGTCTTGATTCCAGAAAATCATGTTGACTGGAATTAATTAGGTTCCTAACCTTTAATTTTTTTTTATTTTTTTTTTTGTCAACTGAATCCTGTATCAGGTTTTCCATTGTTTTGCATGCAACTGATGTTAGACTAACTGCCCTATGGATAAACAAGGGAGTGGAGCTTGGACGGGGAGGTGGATTTTATCTCTAGATGGCAGTGGTGAGACTCATTCGCGACCAGGGGTCTCAAACTCAAATCACCATGAGGGACACAGGAGGACTAGTATGTTAGCCTGAGGGCCACATCACTGACACCTTTTCACACAACAGTATTGCAAATATCGATAATGATAGTGTCATTGTGGGCTGCAAGAAATAATTTTAGGGGCTGCAAGGTTGAGACCCCTGTTCTAGACTAATGACCAAATTTTACATAGGATGCTGAAAAATTGGATAGGGTATGGAAGAGAGCCCCCCAAATTATTTGAGGGCTGGAGAAAATGCCATAGAGTGAGAGACTCACAGGCTAGGTCTACACTGGAAGATTAGTCTGACCTAAGGAAGCTTAGTCTGGACTAATTTAGCCTATGGCTACACTAGGCTTTGCCTAGCCTGAACTAAAAATTTCTCAGTTTGAACTAGGCAAAGCTTAGTCCAAATTAATAAGTACCAGCACTAGTCTGGACTTACTCGCTTAGTTCGAACTAAGCACATGCAATACACGAACTGAGGCTTAGTTCAAACTTTAAAAGTTTGAATTACTGGTAAGTCATTAGTTCAAACTAACCATGCATTCTAGTTCAAACTATGCATTTGAACTAGTCCATGATGTTAGTTCGAAGTAAAAAATCATGGTTAGTTTGAACCAGCCCGAGGTTAGTTCATACTAACCTTGAATTTCTTTAGTTTGGACTAGTAAGTCCGAACTAAAATTTCAGATGTAGACAGTCACAGAACTCAGCCTGTTCAGCTTACCAGAAAGTTTGAGAGGCGACTGGATTACAGAGTAAATGCTTTCATGGGGAAAAAGTGCCAGGTATGAAAAGCCTCCTCAATTTCCCACAGAAAGGTAGAACTGGAGCCAATGACTGGAAGCCAGACAGGTTCAAATTAGAAAGGTGGCACACGTTGTTAGTGGGGGGTGTGACCAGTCACTAGAAGAGATGCCCAAGGGAAATACTGGATTCTTCTTCTGTGGTCTCCAGATCCAGCCTGGATGTCTTCCACTAAACAGATCATTAGTGGGATCACTAAAGGGGTCGCTGCATGAATTTTAATGTGTTCTGCTATTCAGGAGGTCAGACAGGTAGCCTAATGGTCCCTTCTGGCCCTAAATTCCATGGATCTATGAAAAATGTACAACACCCCTATGCTATGCTGCAGCATCAGCTGGTGGTGTTGGAAGCCATCCTGACATGCGGGGCACGGTGCACAAATTGGTCTGCACTAAGAGAAGCTGTGAACTCACAACATCAGCTCATGTTGGAGAGCCACCTGCTTTTCGTGATCAGGGAGCTGACCAGCTGGCAGACACAGAGTGCTAGTGGTAACAGAGGATGATTAAACCAGACAA
Source organism: Podocnemis expansa (assembly GCA_007922195.1). NCBI lineage: Eukaryota > Metazoa > Chordata > Testudines > Podocnemididae > Podocnemis > Podocnemis expansa. The sequence goes on along the minus strand of ML682125.1, from coordinate 95,701 downwards.
AAAAGCTTCAGTATCTGATGCCAGGAGTCTGGGAAAGAAGGAGGAATGACAGCTTGCCAACAAAGCAGAGAAGCTGCCGGCATACAAGCTGCTTGAACAGAAGTCCAGGGGCTGTTTATCTCTTGCAATCCAGCATTTTTCCACCCTGGATTTCCATTAACAGGATGGGGTGGGTTATGCCTCCTCAGAGCAGCCTGTGTTCCAAATACACGTTGTATCAGAGTTCACACATCTGGACCCAGAGAGTCCTGCACATGCCTAGCCCAGGCTGGCCCATTGCAAAAGCACTTGGTCACCAGAGGCAGAAGGCCTCACCACCTTTTATGCCAGGACAGACCAACATGAATACGTTGCTGCAATGGTCCACACTTCATACCAGCTGCCAAGTTAGTGTCCGGTTCCTGGTTCTGCTGCAGAGCCATAGCACAAATGAGGAGCCAGGTCTCTTAGAGACCACCTGCCCCCTACACCTCATCCCACCAGCTAGACTCACTGTGGTGACAGATGAAGCCATGATGGGGGGTCATGATCAGGGTCAGGGTTGTGTGCCAGTGGTGGCTTTTCTAGGGGAGGCTCCAGGGCCATGGGACACATTTCCACCAGAAAACAGACTAGTCTGGGCTGCTGTCACATCTCCGGCACTTTTAAAACCCTCCTCTTGGGCACTTAATTGTGACCCTTCTGCCAGGCAAGGGCCAGGTTCTCTTTCTAGGGGTTTCTGTCAGTGAGAGCAGAAAACCAGCTCAAGCCCCAACCCACTTACCTGGGAACCACACACCATCCCCTGGACACCCCCAAAAGGCAGTACTTCCCCTCTCACAAGCGCAAAGTCTGGGTGTAGAAAGTAAACCCTTTAAAGTAATCCTTCTGCCAAGGCATGATGGCAGAGGAAGGGTTGGGTTCTACATCTAGGGGCTCCCAAAACAATGCTACAACACCAACTGGCCTGAGCCCCCGTCCAGTCTCCTGGGAAATCATGTACTATTCCCTGGGCGCCCTAGAGGAGTAATGCTTCCCCACTCACAAGCATGAGTCTGAGTGTAGTACATAGAAGTTTAAATGGTAGCATAACAGAATATATAGAGGCAATATCAAAACCAGCACTGGTTTGGAGAATCAGTGAAAGACAGTTTTCCCACAAAACCCAATTCAGTGCTCACTCCACCCCAGTGTATGTAGAGAACACCCCTCACTTCTCCATTACCATCATAGGGTATGTCTACACTTGCAAGTTACTTTGAATTAAGGAGGCTTAATTCAAACTAACTTAATAGCTGTCTGCTAAGGAATTTCTTAATGCAAACTAATGAAAGCTTAGTCTGAATGGGTATGTCCACACAGGCTTCTTATTTCGAAATAACAGAGGTTGTTTTGAAATAAGAAGCGCCATGTCCACACGATGCACCATTATTTCGAAACTGTTAAACCTCGCATCTAATCGAAATAGCCGTTGTTTCGAAATGGTTGTTTCGAAACAATGGTGTTCGGACACACTGTTTCGAAACACCATGTCCAAATGGCCTTGTTTCGAAATAACCATTTTGAAACAACGGCTATTTCGAAAGCAGGCTTTCCCTTAATTTGAATTAACTTATTTCGAAATAAGGATTTTATTTCGAAATAACTCATTTCGAAATGGGTTATTTCAAAATAATGATGTATGTGTGGACATAGCCAACTAGTAAGACTTGCTGGTTAGTTGAACTAAGCTCTTAGTTTTATCATTAGTTCAAACTAAGGATGGTGTAGACAAGGATTAGCCCTTAGATCACACTCAATAAGTTCAAACTAAGTGCGGTTAGTTAGGATTAACAAAGTGAACTAGTTCAAACTAATGTTAGTTCAATTTAGTCCACTTTTGTTAATTCAAACTCAGTTCAAATGAAACTCAAACTTATTAGTTGAAAGTAACAAATTTGAGCTAACTTTTCCTAGTGTGGACATAGCCATACTGACCATCACAGTGGCCATCAATAGCTATAGCATCCACCTTGAAAAGGTGGTGGGGGGCCCTCAGCCCTCCCCTCCAGTTGTCTTCTGCCTCTGCTGGTTGCTTGCTCCACCCACTGGCTCCACCCGCTGGCTGCCGGCACTGCCTGCTGGTCACTGGCGCCCTCTGCTGGCTGTGTCCGCTGGCTGCTGGCATCGCCGGCTGGTCACTCACACCCTCCACTGGCTGCTCACACCATCTGCTTCTGCTGGCTCCACCTGCTGGTCACTCTTCCATTATTTCAGCTCTTAGAGAAGACTTCAGCCTTCAGTGATTTCTGCTCCAAGTGTCCAGAGACTACACCTCTGATCAAAATAACAAACGAGACTCCACAAGGAGCCATCAAGTCTATCTTTTAACAACGGTCAGGGGGCAAGGCATTGCCACAAGCATTGCTCTTCAGCAGAGCTAACAGTTGAACTTAGCCTTAATGGGCCAAGAAGCCCTCACCCGTTCTCTTTCCCCTTACAAGGCTGAAAAAGTAGAGTTGCTCACTCTTCCAAATTCTGTGTTGCTTATGGTGACTTTTCTATTAAATAGACTAAACAGCGTTTATACTAGGGGTCTCAAACTCAAATCACCATGAGGGCCACATGAAGACTAGTATGTTAGCCTAAGTGCTGAAACCTTTCTACTGTATACAACGATATTGCAAATATTGGTATCAATAGTGTTGTTGTGGGCTGCAGGAAACAGATTTAGGGGCCGCATGCAGCCCCCAGGCCATGTGTTTGAGACCCCTGGTTTATACAATCAAAGGATAGCATATTATGAGAAAGACAATATTTCATTTCTTTCTTCAATTAAAATACAGGTATTGACAGATTTGAGATCAAATCAACCCACATACAATTTACCATCAGTCCCTACCCCTACACAGTGAGATTATGCTAACACCTAATTATTCTCATGCAAATACAAAGCCCACATAGATCAGTTGCCCCCCTTTTAGCTGTTAAGCATGAGAAGTGCTCAGCCTCTCAACCTGCTTTACATTAATAACAAGGATGCAGCATTGCACTGGTTTGGAAAACAGAGCAAACTGACTTCATAAATACAATGAGCCAAATACACCTACCCTAGAGTATGTAGGGCATGTGCTTCACCTCTTCCTTTTCACTTTCCCCTGCCCTACCAACCTTAACTGTATTGACCACCTCTGGGCCATAGGCCTTGGCCACCCCGTTGGCTCCCACTGCCTGCAGGACACAGGCCTCAATCAGCTCCTCCTCTGGCTGTCAGTCTCTTGAGGTTTCCCAATCTCTTTAGCAATTTCAGCTGTCAGTCCACAGGAAACCCTCTGGGGACAAAGGAACATTGCCCCTGCTTTTTCACACAGCAGAAGACCCTCAGATGAATCATTAATTCTACCTTGTAACAGTGTGAGGAAATGGTCACTCCATGCCTGAGGACATCCCCCGGGGAGCACCAGCGCAGCCTCAGCAGAGGGGCACCCAGCCCCTCCTTGCTCCTCTTCCAGTACTCTGCTGATGAGAGTGGCTCTTTCGTCACAACAGGCTAACTACAGTTCTGCTGACAGTTGTTCATACAACAGCAGCAGCATTTCATTCTCTAGCAGTTAACGCTAAAGGGATTTGAAACCAGTAACCAATCCCAGCCAGACCAGCCATTTCCCATCTTGCAACTTATCACAGAGCTGTACACATGCTAATAGCAGCCTATGCAAATGAAGTGCCCCCCCTTTCAGATCTTGCTCAACTAAGATAGAAAAAGAAACCCCCAAGGCATTGAAAATATTGCTGGCAAAAGGCTCACAGATCAGACATCACAGCAATGTCAAGTTGAAGATTTCAGGTGCTACAAGACTGGTCCCCCCAGGCAGTCAAAACTGATCTGAGATGGGCCTTCCAGCCTGATGGTACCATGGCTCTGGCTGACCAGGCGCAAACTCACGCTAAGGCCCACAGGTCTCAATAGAGCTGTCACATCCCTGGCTGAAAACGTCTGTGCATGCGTGTTGTGAAAACAGGGATCAGAAGGTAAAAATGTGTTTGGGGTTTAGACTTTATTGCTTGTACTCTGCTGCCTGCATTAATCTGATTTACAATTTTTGTCACCTGGGTAGCAAGGAAATATTTAAGTGTTTGCTCTGCACCTGCAAATCACCAGATGAGAGAGAAGCATTAATACACGTGACATACTAGGCTATGTCCACACATACATTGTTATTTCAAAATAAGTTAATTCGAATTAAGAAAATGTTAATTCGAATTATGGGAAAGCCTGCTATTGAAACAGCTGTTATTTCGAAACAGTTATTTTGAAATAATGCCATTTGGACATGTTGTTTCAAAACAGTTGTTTTGAAACAATGGTGTTGTTTCAAAACATGTCCAAATGGCGTTATTTCGAAATAACAGCCATTTCGAAATGAATGGGGTTTAAGCTGTTTCGAAAGGACGGTTCTTATTTCAAAATGACAGAGCCTGTCATTTCGAAATAAGAAAACGTTGTGTGGACCTAATCTTTTTTATTTTGAAATAACCAGTGTTATTTTGAAATAAAAGATGTGTGAACATACCCCTAGTGTCCAACAGGAGGATTTCTCCTGCCCTTCAACAGCAGGCCAGCTATTGTGGAACATCAGGGAACAAAAGGCTGCTCCTCACCCCATGGAGGACACATGCACATTGCAGGGGCACAGACAGACAATGAATCAAATTTACCTTTAAAGTATGTTAGTTCATGTTGTGCATTTGTTCTTTAGTATCATAACTAATTTTGCTCAATAGACATTCTAACCACTGTCCAACAAGACTCCACATTGTCAGTTTGGAACTCCATCTTTATTAGTGTATTCCATTTTGTGTTCTTGATAAAACTTGGTTTAGGCATATGCTGTGTAGGTTCATTTATATGTGCGAACAAGGTGTGTGTGTGTGTGTGTGTGTGTGTGTGAGAGAGAGAGAGAGAGAGAGAGAGAGAGAGAGAAGAGATCCATCTCAACTGCCAGCCTGTACTGAAGAAGCACAGGTACCATCTAACTGGCTGAAGAATGCAGACATCTCTCATTAAAGCAAACACAAGGAGCCATCCCAGAAAGAAAAGAACAAAAATACAATCAACTCTGCAAGTGCCTGGTGTCCAATGATCTCACAGAAACCCTGAGGCAACATAACACAGCAAATCCCATAGACTTATATGAGACCCAGCAAGTATAAAAGAGGGGTAAGAACATGAAAACTTTGGGTCTCATTCTGCAGCTATCATCTTGGAGCATCAGATTTGCATGCAACCAACAGAGGTCTGGCTCTGTCTTTGTGCACAGCCTAGCTGGCCACTAGGCTGGCTCAAGCAATGCACAAAATTATATCACACCAGCTTGCAGAACTTTGTGGGTATGAATATGTGTTTGTGTGTCTACTTTTTGCTATTCTTGTATTTACAATAAATGTGGTATGTTTCCTTATCGCCCTGAGTGAGAACCTGATAGTCTTTTCTTTAAGTATAACAAAGTGAATTCTTAAAAATCGAGTTTGTAACTCAAAGAAGAAGTGGGCAAGACAGGGCCGGCTCAGCTGATGAGCAAATAAGGCAGTGGCTTCAGGCACCACTGCAATAGGGGCAGCCACGGTGCTGCATGGGGGTCAGAGCAGACCGGCTCAAAAGCTGGAAGCATACTCTCCCCCTCCCCTAAGCAGGCCACTCCGCCCCCAGAGCTGGAGCAGGCCAGCCCCTAGGGTAGGATCCACTTTTTCACCCCACCTCTGGGCCATCCCTCCCAGCTCAGATGGAGGAACAGCCAGCCCAGCGGAGGGATGGCAGAGGGGAACCCCACCTCTGGGTTGGCCCACTCCAGCCCCAGGCCAGCTGTTCTCTGCTCTGGAGCAAGGTGAGCTAGCCAGAATGGAGGCTGGGTTCTGCACCACCCAGCGGGGGGATGCACAAAACCAAAAGCTGGCGTGGGCCCCAGAGCCCATTTAGCCAGTCCTGGGGAAAGGAGTAAAAACTTCTGAGAAGGAGGAACTGGGTCTTTCATGCAGATTAGATTCTGAGGGGCAAGAATTACTAAGCATAAGTAAAAGATCCCTAGTGCTTGGTCCTAAAGGCATATGTAGTCTTAACAGGTATGCAGAATGGGCAGCTGCCCAAGGCCCCACGCCGTCCCCCCCATGTTGCTGCAGGGGGAGCCAGACAGGGGCCACAAGGGCCATGCTGGAGTGGGGGACTGGTGGGGTCTCCCTATCAGGACTGGGGAGACCAGTGGCAGCCTGTGGCACCCCACAGCAGGGCAAGGGAGCCCCATGGCAGCCTGTAGAAGGGCTGGGGATGAAGACTTCAAAGAAAAGCTACTGAGATTGGCTTGATTTGCATTGCTTCAGGCCTTAATAGGGACTTTCAGTTTTTCTTTCATCGCTGCGGGTGATTTGACCTCACTTTCCTCTATATGCTGCTCCCCAGTGTTTGAATCTTTACAACTGCTTTGATTTGCTGTTACAGTGTGATCAGATCCCATGACTTACACTTCCCTGAATTTATTTCCTCTCATTCTGTAAGTTCCATCTTCAAAGGCTATGTTCACACAGGGGATTATTTCAATACAAGTTGTTTTAAAACACCCAGTATTGAAATAAGGCGTTATTTCAAAATAGGTTAATTTGAATTAAGGATAAAAACTCAAAGTGAAATAGCATGTTCGGACAACAGTTATTTCAAAATGAGTCACCATCATTTTGAAATAACATGTTCTGACGGGATTGTTTTGAAACAATCATTTTGAAACAACGTTGTTTCATCACCAAATGGGGTTTAAGTTGTTTTGAAACAACGCTGTTGTTTCGAAACAATGGAACCCGTTGTTTCGAAACAACGGTACGTCGTGTGAACATGGCGTTTCTTATTTCAAAACAACCTCTGTTGTTTCGAAATAAGACTGCTGTGTGAACACATCCAAAGAGCCTGACAAAGTGGGGTTCTCTCCCATGAAAGCTCATGCAATAAATAAATTCGTTAGTCTTTAAGTGCCAAAGGTAAAGGATGACTTTTGGCTCAGTCCCTGGAAGTGCTAAGACTGCCCCTGCCTCAAGAGCTTGCTTATTGTAGATGTTTACATTACTTTTTGGAACTCAAGATTGGAACCCATTTGTTTGCATCTCTGGTCAATGGCTGTAACCCTCAAATCAGGGGTTCTCAACCCTTTTCTTTCTCAACCCTTTTCTTTCCAAGCCCTGCAAACGGGCTATAAACACTCCAGTGTGGTGCAGAGCATTAAGCTTCAGCTGCTGGACAGAGGCTAGGAGCTTTTACCCCCCAGAGTAGTGGGGCTAGAGGTTTAAGTGCTGCAGGGTTCAGGGCTTCTGCCCCATATGGTAGGAGGGCTTGGGGCTCTAAGCTTTCTGTCCTGGTCCCCAGCCAACCTAAGACTAGCTCTTCTTCACAGAGACACAAATTGACTTTGGGCTGCAGATCTCTAGCTGACAACTACTGTTCTAAATAATTCTTATTTCCCTTTCCTAGTTAATAAATCTTTATATAGTTTATTGCAAGATCAGCTACAAATGTTGTTTTTGGTGTGAGCGCTAAGGTGCAACTGATCTGTGATGAAAAAACAAGGAGTCTTGTGGCACTTAAAGACTAAGGGTATGTCCACACAGGCTTCTTATTTCGAAACAACAGAGGTTGTTTCGAAATAAGAAGCAGCATGTCCACACAATGCACTGTTATTTCGAAACCGTTAAACCTCGCATCTAATCGAAATAGCTGTTGTTTCGAACCAGTTGTTTCGAAACAACAGTGTTCGGACACGTTGTTTCAAAACAACACCATTGTTTCAAAACGTGCCCAAACTGCCTTGTTTCAAAATAACCATTTCAAAAGCAGGCTTTCCCTTAATTTGAATTAACTTATTTTGAAATAACTCATTTTGAAAAGGATTATTTTGAAATAATGATGTATGTGTGGACATAGCCTAACAGATTTATTTATTGCATGAACTTTTGTGGCAGAATATCCCACTTTGTCAGGTGCTTTGAAGAGGAAGAACTTACAGAATTGGATGACAATAAATGCAGGGGAGTGTAAGACATGGGGTCAGCCGTCAGGTCATACTGCAACAGCAAATCAGAGCATTTGTAAGGATTCAAACTCTAGGAAGCAGCACACAAAGGGAGGCTTTGTTGTCAAAATACCAGAAAAAGGCAACCTACATACTTTACCAGCCTGGAGGAGATTGCTATCTAAACAGAAGCTGGTCCAATGCACTGTTACCTCACCCACCTTGTCTCTCTAGACTTTGAGAAGCCATTTGACCATCTCCATTGCAGCTCTAGATCATCCTGACATGCTGAGGTATGTTCACAGTAATCAACATTATCAAGCATTTATATCCAGGTGCAGCACACCCAAGTGAAGTTAATATTGGCTTGAATGAACAGTTCCACATAAACACCAATGTTGGACAAGAATCATTCTTCCTCCTTCCCAGTTGGGCACATCCACTAATTTCTTTGGGAGAAGTGTGGTCAAAGACTATAAGGCTCTATAACAGTTTGTGGCAAGAGCTAGATTCTGCAGACAGCAGAGCCTGTCTATGCAACAGACCAAACCTGAAGGGCCAAGGCTGGCCAGCATCACAGGAAAGATGGGGCTATCATCAGTTTTGGAAAAACAAGTCTAATGAGAACCCCAGCAACTCATTCTCTTGGATGTCAAAAGGATGCAAGAGGTGAGTCAAATCACTTACCTCAGCACTGATGTGAAAGCTGTCAGACATTTGGGTTGAGTTGGTTATGCCTAATGGTCAGAGATGGAGCAATCAAGCTCGGTGGATAGAGCCAGATTCAGGCATCCTTGGTGGGAGCAGCATGGCAGCAAGAGCAGGACTGAAGCAGGAGAAGGAACAAGCCTGGATTGAGACCAGGACTAAGGTGTGGGGGTCCATTGCTACCGTGAGGCAGGGGAGAGCTCCAAGCCCCGACACAACTATGAGCAGACTGAATGGGTGGCTTGCCTGTGGGGCTAATCTACCTGGTCTGGGAGTCGCATGACCAGTTCCTGGCTTGTGGATTGGCTGGAACCTAGCAGAGGAGTGACTCATCACCTAACACAAACCAATGGAGATGGCCAAACGGTGCTTGCCATCAATCCTGGACAGCAGGTGTTATTCAACAGCCAGGCATCCCGTCTCAGGGGCTAGGTGGGAACCTTGCTCTGCCCTGCGGGCAAATGGGATGGAAGGGAGAGATGGGGAGATGCTGGAGCTGCTCCTCAGGGCTGCTTTTGTGTGTGCTTTCCCCAGTACCCACCAGCCCAGTCAGTGTGTGCATTCCCCTGGCACCGTAAAACCACAGAACTGGAAGGGACCATGAGAGGTCATCAAGTCCAGTCCCCTGCACTTATGGCAGGACCAAGGACCCTTTTAAACTACCCCGATAGGCGTTTGTCTAACCTGTTCTTAAAAATGTCCGGTGACGGAGATTCCACAACCTGCCTAAGCAACTTATTCCAGTGTTTAATCACCCTGATAGGAATTTTTTCCTAATGTCCAACCTAAACGTCCCTTGCTGCAATTTAAGCCCATTGCTTCTTTTCCTATTGTCTGCAGTTAAGGACAACAATTTTTCTCTCTCCTCCTCATGACAACCTTTTTGGTGCCTGGAAAACTTCCTAAAAGTCCCAGTCAGTGTGTGTGTCCCCCTGGCTCAGCCGGCGGCTGCGTCCCCCAGTAGCCCGTGGCCTAGTTCCACGGCTGCTCTGCCATGAAGAGGAGACAGGAGGTAGTCGTGCATGAGCTCCTGGACCCAGCCAAGGAGGAGGTGCCTGAGAGCTAGGGGCAGAGGGTCCATGGCACTTGGTAAGAGGGGATGTGAACCAGGATGTGGGTGGCTTGGCCTACTAGAGCAGAGGTGGTCATGCCCACTGGTTAGAGCCAGAGCTGGTGGCCAAGAACAGCCCCAAAGGTCAGAGCCGGGAAGCAGGAGTCCAGGCTGGAGAGGAGCAAGGCTGGGAGCCTGATGTGATCAGAGCTGGGATCACCTTTTCAAATGGTGAAAATAGGATGCAGGTGGGAGTCCCGCCCCTTCCCTCAAGTCCCCGCCCCCTGGTCACTGTGTAGAGCCCCCCTTTCCACTTGCCCCAGCCAGAGTGCTGGGGTGCCCAAGAGCATCTCCCAGCCTGTGTCCCCACCCTCTGGGGTACATTGCCCAGGGCTGGGAATCCAGGACAAATGCCATCACACCATCATTGAGGCCGGGCCTGGGTCTTAGTCTGCATGTTGGGACTGTCCCGCCCCACTCAGAATGGGTGGCCACCCCAGAGCAGACTCGAGTGATCGCTGCTGCAGGCATGTGTACTGAGCGCCCAGAGCTCAGTTCTTGCTTAAAAACCAGCTTGGTGACTTCCTTGGCCAGCCTGGGTGAGCCAGGCAGCGCAGCTGTGCTCAGGGGATGCCTGGAGACCAGGCAGGCCAGTGACAAGGTTTCATTCCTGACACAGCAGCGGTGCAGACACAGGTCTGTGGGGATTGGCATGAGGCCTTGGCCATCTCAGAAAAGTCTGAGCATCATGTCATCTGGTGGAGAGTCCCCTGTAACACACAGCAGCCTTCTGGGCACATGTGCCTGAACTTCTAGCACCGCTCTGCAGATCTGGGAATTCTGGCTCCACCTGTCGGTGCAGCTTCCTGCTTGGTCCGGGGCAAATTTCACCCTCCCTGATTGCCTCTGAAAGCATACTCCAAACCCAGCAGCAAACCAGCCAGGAGGCCACACCTGTTTTCTTACAGGAAAGGCCAAATCTTTGTAGCCTACAGCAAACATTATTGAATGTGGTTTCTCACAAAGGGACATGGATGTGACCTGGCCATCTTGTGATAACCACCTGAAAATCATGGAATTATAGGGTTGGAAGGGACCTCATGAGGTCATCTAGTCCAGCCCCTTGCCAAAAAAAAGCAGGACCACTCCCACTAAATTATCCCAGCCAGAGTTTTGTCCAGCCGGGCCTTAAACATCTCTAAAGATGGAGATTCCACCACCTCCCTAGCTAGCCCATTCCAATGCTTTACCACTTGCCTAGTAAGCAAGTTTTTCCTAATATCCAGCCTCGACCTCCCCAGCTGCAACTTGAAACCATTGCTCCTCGTTCTGTCCTCTGTTACTACTGACAACAACCAAGCTCTGTCCTCCTTGGAGCATCCCTTCAGGTAGCTGAAGGTCACCAACAAATCCTCCCTCAGTCTTCTCTTTTGCAGGCTAAATGAGCCTAGTTCCTTCAGTCTTTCTTCATCGGTCTTGTGCTCCAGCCCCTTGATCCTTTTTGTTGCCCTCCGCTGGACTCTTTCTAATTTGTCCAAGTCCTTTTTGTAGTGGGGAGTCCAAAACTGGACACACTATTCCAGATGTGGCCTCACGAGTGCCGAATAGAGGGGAATGATCACATCCCTCGACCTGCTGGCAGCACTTCTTCTGATGCAGCCCAGTATGCCATTGGCCTTTCTGGCAGCAAGAGCACACTGCTGACTCATATCCAGCTTCCCATCTACCAGGAGCCTCAGGTCCTTTTCTACACTGCTGCTACTTAGCTGATTGCTCCCCAGCCTGTAACAGTACATGGGGTTTTTCTGTCCCTATTGCAGGACTTTGCACTTGTCCTTGTTGAACCTCATGACATTTCTATTGGCCTGCTGCTCCAGTTTGTCAAGGTCTCCCTGAATCCTGTCCCTGCCCTCTAGTGTGTCTATCGTTCCCCCCAGCTTGGTGCCATCTGCAAACTTACTGAGTGTGCAATCTATCCCATCATCCAGATTGTTAATGAAAATGTTGAACAGAACTGGCCCCAGGACTGACCCCTGGGGCACATCACTCATTAGTGGTTTCCAACTAGACATGGAGGCATTGATTCCTACTTGCTGAAACCATTGATCTAGCCCGTTCTCTATCCACCTTACAGTCCAAGATCAGGGCAGGCTGCAAAAGAAGAGCAAACTCTCTCAAGTACTCATGGATGACACTGAAGTCAGGCTTCCTAATCAGTCACAAACCATGCTTCTAATTCCCCTCACTGGTTATCATGAAGTCACACCAAGATATGCTCAGCTCCCTTTACTGCATATCAGACACCGGGTCTAGGCGTCTAGTAAAGAGATAAGTTACTTAAAACTCCATGCTGTTTACCAAAAAAGTTCTGACACCAGAGGCCAGCCACGTTCGAATCTAAAACTACTGCCCTGATTTGCTGTAACAATCTGACCTGAACCTATGACTTACATTTCCCTGCATTTATTTGCCTTCCATTCATCAGTACTTCACCTTCAAACATCTGACGAAGAGCGATTTTCTCCCAAGAAAGCTCATGCAATAAATAAATTTGTTAGGCTTTAGAAGTGTCAGAGGGCTTCTTGTTTGTTTTGCAGAACAACGTAGGTTTATACCTTTTCCAAAATATCACAGTGCCAGACAATCCTTTAGTAATTAAACTAAATATTTACTATAACAAAGGAAAGAAACAAAATATGAGAAATATTAAAGGTTCATTGTGAATCACATACATACAATGATTAAAAGTCAATGTAAAGCAAGTCCTTAGTAGAACTGGGCTTGTCCAGTCCCTCTCGTGTACACCCAGTACCTGGCTGGGTCTCAGTCTTTTGTTCACAGTTTCAGTTGTATATATGAAAAGATCCAGAGGTAGGTACTGGCTGAAATATGTACGGCCTGAAAGACAAATTGGTGGTTGTACCAGCTTCTTTTTAAGTCCTCGGCCCCCTTCCATGCCATTTGTGGGATTTTTCAGAAACAAAATGGACTCCAGCATTACAGGGGCAAGTCCTGGTGACCCATCAGGTCTCTCCCTGGGCCCATTGTGCCGGTGAGTTTCCTTCATGGGCCATTAAGGAGATAATAGCTGCAGCCATCCTGTCTGGGGTGTTTTGAAACACATCACAGATTTGAAATAGAGATTATCAAACATTCATAACATCTAATACAGCTATGACACCTACACAAACAATATCATAATTCTTAGCAAATTATAGCCTTTCTATTGGTACCCAACTTGGCATATCATCAGGAACGGGACTAGCATTTCTGGCACCCCCTGCAGCTCAGCAGATGGCAGCACAGACGAGTGATGTCATAGCACAGCGCAATGGCGTGGCCCCCATTTGGTGCCCCTCAAATGTCAGTGCCGCCTGCAACACGTACTGGGCTTACCGTGTTGCGCCGGCCCTGCATATCCTCCTATGGATTAATGTAATTTTGAAATTCTGATATGAAATATCAAATGTGCCCCTAAATCCTGACAGTGTCACAACAGACACAGTATGATCTCTAAGTGACAGCAAAAATAGTCAATGATCCCTTTTTATTTGGTGGTATTGTTCTACTGCTCTGGTATTTAGGAGCCAATCCCTCCCCACCAGAAAAGGAAGGAATTTACTGGAGGTGGGAGTGAAATTTGGATTCATGCGTGGAAAGAGATGGTTTTCCCTGAAAACAGCCTTCAATGGGTACCTGTGGGGGTCACAGAAAGGAGGGGTTAATGAACAGGGCTCTCTGTACCCATCTTTGTAATACTGAGACTTGACTGCAGGAGAGCCAACAGGGCAGCCCCACATCTGATCTGGGTTAGAGCAGTGTAAATCTGAAGTATTTCCAAGGGGACTACTATGGATTTCCAGCGGCAGAGCATCATATTATAAATAAAAACAGGTGTCACTTGTAGCTATTAAGTGGAACAACAGCTGCCTGCCCCCCCTCAGTTGCTCCTTTTTTTAGCTGTGAGACAATGCCGCTCTGGCTATGTCTACACTAACCACAGTTAGTTCACACTTCTTAGTCCAAACTAAGAAGTTTGAGGTTAATTTGAACTAACTTTGAGCCAGTTAGTTTGAACTAACACTTAGTTCAAACTAGAATGTGTGGTTAGTTCGAACTACCTGCCTTAGTTCAAACTTCTTAAATTTGAACTAAGCCTTAGTCTGAGTCTTGCCCACGCCTAGTTTGAACTAAAGTTCAGACTAAGCACGTAAGTCCAGACTAGTGCAGGTACTTACAAGTTCAAAATAAGCTTTCCTTAGTTCTAACTGAGAAATTTCTTAGTTTGAACCAAGGAAAGCCTAGTGTAGCCATGGGCAATGTTCCCTCTAAGGTTTGACGGCTTGTGTGCAAAATTTTGAACCCATGTGCAAAACTCTTTCTGAATAAAATTTTTGTGCAACTCCACATGATGGAAATTATTGAAAAATATAGAACAATGAAAAATTAATGTTATTTAAATTGTTGTTAATAATTTGAATTTATTCTATACTTATGTGACATTTTGTCTCATCAGTTCTTCAGTCCTGTTTGTCTGCCTTTGTCAGTTTTCCAAAATGAATAAGCACATAAAAAAGTTAAAGTGAAAGCAATTAACTTGCCTCTCATTTTTCATTTTGCACAGCAGCCCATTTTACAATTTTAAAAAATGGTCCTAAATTGTTCCTAGCCAGTTCAAATGTGACCCTTTATTTGTTTTACTTACTTGGTCACTATTAGTAATCTTGATCACAGTATACTTTATTTTCCTTCATTTTATTAGTGTTTGATATTTCCCCCCCCCCCCAATTTAACCCTTCCCTAAGGAGCAACAGGCCAAAAGGTAAAAAACCCAACCCAGGGCTTGACCCTGTGATCACAAATCTGTTGTTCTACCAACTGAGCTACAGGCATTCTATATATAAAAACTTCTGGGCATAAAGGATAACTGTGTACTCCACTGCCCCTTGATCTCCCCCCATCCCCCCCAAACTGCTCTTTATTCCATGTGTGCATCTGTGCAGCAAACTCTTAACATCTGGACAATCACCTATTTTTGGAATGCTTGAGGGAGGAAGGACATGAAGGTAAGAAGGAGCCCTTGGATAGCTAGCAACTCCCCCACCCCCCACCCCCAGCCAATCCTCAGTGGGGCTTCAGGCCTGCCCCCTGCCCATCTTCAGCTGCTCTCCCAGCCTGCCCCCTCCACCAGTTGATCCTTGGCCATGGTTAAGGCCTGTGTCGTCCCCCCTCCCCCGCCTTTCCAATCCTCAACCACTTTGCCAGACTAGGGTTACCAGATACCAAAACATGGAAAGGAGGACAGGGGAGTACAAAAAGGAGGATGTTGGAGGACACAGATGCATCTGGGACTCTGCCTGGGCCCCCTTCATCCACCCAGCCAATGCTTCCCCCCCCCAAATGCTTGCCCCATTGATCACCCAACTCCAGGGAAATCTGTCTAGCCCCTAGTTACAGCATGAGATTAATTGCAAGAACAGAGGCTCAAGAATATCAGATGAATGGCTTAAGTATTTTTCCTCTTCACATTAAAGTAACCATAAAGCCAACCACTTTAAGGCGTCACAAAACTAAGTATTGAATGTTTATATCAAGGTGCAAGGAGAATCACACTGCAGAACTCCTATCCAGACTGATGTTTTTACATTGTGAGTTGCAAACAGAAGCACACCTCCAATAAATTTAATGTAGTAATTATGGACAAGATTAAAATCAGTTTTAACACACTAAGTTCCTCCACAGAATTCACTCATTGTTTGACACACAGAGGGATGGGCCCTTGACTACATGAAGTCTAACAGAATTTGAGGTGTTGGCTTCTAAAGGAAAAGTAATCTCTGTCAGCAGTATTCTCCCCATGACTTGAAGTTAGGGGTGTGGTGCAGGGGGGGATGTCTGGGAGGGTATAGGAGGTGCTCAGTCATTTGCTCTAACACTGTTACTAGCCGACAACTGGGGGGGTGTAGGCGGAGTGTACAGAAATCCCTGTCTAGCCTCAGTTTTGAGCCTCACTGTGTAGTATTTAAAAAAAAAATCACAGACATGCTCTTTAGATTATATACACACAGGAAAGGAAAAATCAGAAAAAATAAGAGCTGCCGGTTTTTATGTGCAGATCTGCCTGAAACATAGCCTTTTACCTAAAATGCAAATTTCTGGAAACATCATATCCTACTATGTCTGCCATAAACCACAGATGTACATATATCTATTTTATGACAGTTAACATTTTGTTTGCTTTTATGTGAAATACACATCAAATGGGGGGTGGGAGGGCAGAGTAGATGTTTGTGACTATCAAATGCTCCACCCAAGAGGACAGCACCTATTCTTGAATGCAATGATCAGTTTTTTCCTAAATATACCAAAATAAAAATAAGCATAGAGTATATAGGCAAAAGCAAGCTGCTTGTTTTCTGATTTGATAAACTAACAAAGGGACAAATATTGCAATCCTTACTCCATCAAATTTCCCACTGACTTCATTTAAACTACAGGATCAGGCCCAGCCCAGCAGCTACTTTAGAATAGCTAATACTTGCACATCTGTGTATCTTACTAAAATTTAAGGACACATCTATAGTGGACTAATCTCTTCTTGGAAGGGAGAAACAAACTGAAAAACAATCACACTGGGAAAAGGAAAATCTTACAGATTCAAACCTCCTCACAATCAAAAGTGAACTTTGTTGGACCTGTAAACAAAAGATTTGTTGTCAAAAGCCAAGATTCATTAGCAGGAATAAAGATCTGGCTTAGCCCAGCCATTAGGGAAACAACTGTCCCCAGAAACTTTAAGCCAAGCAGGACAGCAAAGCAGAAAGCAAAGAAGCAGTCACAGGTTTCTCTTTGAGCACTTCAGAGACCCCATCAAGGTGAAGAAAAGCCCCAACCCCTCCAAAAAATAAGATCAAACCTCCCCCAAAATCAGGTGCAGGGAAAGGGGAGAGGACCTGAGCTGGAGGCTGGAAAGAAGCCGGGGGTGAGGAGCCGAAGCAACAGAACAAAGCGAAACCACTTCCAGCCCTGCAGCTGCAATGCCTGGAGCAGGGAGCAGGGCAGGACAAAGAGGAGGAGTCTTAAAGTGACACAGACGCCTGGTTTTCTCTGGTAACCCTGAGCCTGACCAGCCCCCAGCCGATCTTCAGGGGCTCTGCTGGCCCCCCAGCTGGCCTGACCCCGCTCCCCACTTCAACAGCCTGGGGCTGCCTGGCCCCAGCCCGGCCCCTCCTCCTCCCCCAGCTGCTCAGCTGATCCGCTCCAGGCCGGCGCCGCCCCCACTCCCCTGGCTGAGCCTCAGCCGCTCTGCCGGCCTCGCCCTCCCGTGCGCGGGGACTGGAAACCCCTGCGCGGGGAGCGGTGTCTAACCTGCGCGGCCGCGCTGCCGCGCACGTTAGAGGGAACAGTGGCCATGGGTTAAATTAGTCTGGAGTAAGCCTCCTTAATCTGGACTAATTTGTCAGTGTAGACCTAGCCTCTAAACTCAGCCATGGGGAGGATGGTACCTGCTTTGGCACTTGTGTGTTAAGGACAGGTTGAGATTGTCACACTCACGGGGTGGCTTGCTGTTGGAGCTGAAGGCAGGTCATTAACTGAGGTGCAGGGTCCAAGATGTGACCCTTCAGCCGGAGGAGCAGTTAATTCCCACCTGACGTTTAGGCAAGACAGGATTCACCCCAAGGTAGCAGCTCAGCCCACCAGTCACGTACTCCCCGGGTGTGGTGGAGCTTGTGTGAGATGCAGTCACGGATTTGGCTCTCTGAATGCAGAAGGGCTGCCAGGGAGGAACTGACTCCAGAGATGGGACCAGGGGTGAGAAGGGAGGGCCAGAAGAGCGAATCCAGAGCAGGGGTGGGCAAAATACAGCCCACGGGCGGGATCCCACCTATGGGACATTTCTGTCCAGCCCACCATTCTCCTCAGCCAGCTCTCCCCCTCCCTGCCCAGGGGCCAGCTCTCTACTGTCCCCCTCCACCCTCCTTGGCTGGCTCTTCGCTGCCACCCCACCCCATCCACCAGTCCCCCGGCCAGGTCTCCACCACCCTCTGTCCCTGGCCCCGGGGCTGGCTCTCTGCCACCAAGCCAGCCTCCCTGTGATTATCGTTCAAGAGGCTGCTTTCTAGTCAATGCCACATTTCCATCAAGGCAGACAGCCAGTGTCTCTGAGAAGCTGGCACCTCACCCACCTTGTTGTTAATCGCCCACACACACGGCTCAGCTCCACGTGGGAGAGAGACAGAGGCTGGAATATGGGAGTGGCTGGCACCCTGGTGCTGCTGCCCACTGTGCTGGCTGCTGCAACACCAGGGTGACCCGACAGCAAATGTGAAAAATCAGCACAGGGGTGAGAAGTAGTCAGGGCAGGTGAGGGTCAGCAGGGAGCTCAAGTCACCTACTCCAACCTTGCCCAAAGAGACCATCCCAGGCAGGGCTTTGTCAAGCCAGACCTTCAAAACTGCTAAGGATGGAGATTGTACCACCTTGCTAGGGAGCCCATGCCAGTGCTTCACCACCCTCCTGGGGAAAAAGTTCTTCCTAATATCACATCTAGATCTACCCACTGCACATCTAGGTCTCCCCCATTGCTCCTTGTTCTGTCGTCTGCCACCATTGAGAACAGCCCAGCTCCATCCTCCCTGGAGCCCCCTTCAGTTAGTTATGGGGCGCTGTCAAATCCTCCCTCACTTTTCTCTTCTGCAGACTAAACAAGCCCAGTTCTCAGCCTCTCCTCATAAGCCATGCGCTCCAGCCCCTTCATCATTTTCATTCCTATTTGCTGGACTCGCTCCAATTTGTCCACATCCTTCCTGGGCAAAACCGGACACAATACTTCAAATGAGGCCTCCCTAGTGCCAAACAGAGGAATAATCACGTCTCTCCATCTGCTGGCACTGCTCCGACAAATGCAGCCCACTCTGCCGTTAGCCTTCTTGGCAGTAAGGAACCACTGTTGATTCATATCCTGTTTCTTGTCCACTGTAACCCCCAGGTCCTTGTCAGCAGAACTGCTGCCCAGCCCATGCCAGCGAGTGGTGACACTGGGCAGATCACAGATGTGGACACTGGCCTCAATCTCATCCCCAAGACGCTGTCAGGAGGCACCAGCCCAGTGGAAGTGACACATCCTGTGAGAAGTGCTTTGTTAACCAGTACTAGGGACCTTTTAGTGCATATTAGCAGGATCTACATGGATCAGGCAGGGCACGGCCAACTGGGTCACTATACAAGTCATACCCTGCTGGTGTGCATCATCACCGCACTGTGTAGACAAACCCTGTGTCTCCATGAAGAGCTGTTCTAATGATACATGAATTGGTTGTTAGCCCCACACAGGTTTTGGATCTGGTTACCAGGACAGGCCATTAAAATGGGCACCACCTGGTTCAGTAAGTTGTGGTAACAGGAGAGAAATTCCTTATGATAAAGCCACACTGGCAGAGGCTGAATCTTGCCGCACAGGCTCCATTGAAGCCAGCTGATGTATTTCTTGCAAATGATCAAATCATTCCAAGGTGGTTTGTTCAAACAAGGTCCCTCTGCTGGGGCAGGGTGGGAGATGGGAAACTGGCCGCAAGAGAGAAAATTAAAACCTGATCTGGAGAGGCCCCCAAGGACCTGATTGCTGTGTGGCCTCTCTCTAGAAATATTGAGTCAGCATTACTGTTTAACTCACACCCACCTCAGATAACTCATTGTCCCGTCCACTTTGCTGGGCCTGGCTAGGAGTGTGGGCATTTCCCACCTCACCAGGGCCAGGGCTGAGGGACCTAGCAGCCAGTCATCAAACCCATGGTGTGGGGTGGATAGCCTGTTCCGGAGAGTGGAGGTGCCACAAGAAATGAGAGCTTGTTCGGCCCGTAAGCTAGTACACGTATTGTGGGGAGGGCAGCTGTATGTGGAGATGCCCAGATAGAGAGAGGGATACGTGGGGACAGACAGCACCTCCAAAGCATATAATCCCTGTGGGGCAGGAGGGTCACTTGGAATGGGAGAGCCCCACATCTTTCTTATACACAGGAGCAGAATAAAAGGGAACACCTCCAGCACTGCCCAGCCAGAAGCAAGGACTGGCTTGCTGGAGGAAAGGAGGATTAAGAGGGGTACTGAGAGAGATGATGGATGATCCTTTTTATTTAAAAAACTCACAATGAAGGCCCAGCTAAGGACAGGAGCTCTACTGATGGGCTAGGACTGTGGTGTTAGCCAGAGTTCTTGGCACTGACAGCCACGGATCACAAAATAAGGCACTTCATGAGACTTGGACCAAAGGTCATTGTCCCTATGTCTCAGACCAGGGAAACTGAAGGGCACAGAGCAGGCATGTGACTTGCCCAAAGTTAGAATGTGAGTCCATCAAAGCACGGGGAAAAGACCCCGAGAGTCCTGAATCGCATCCTCAGTATGTCTCCCCACATCTTCACAGCTCATGATTAGCGCTGGACAGAAGACTCCTTCGGGTGCAAAAGTTCCTCTCATAGCTTCCACGTGCACTCAGCACTGTGTTGCCATGATCCAAAGGGGGTAGCCGTGTTAGTTGAGTTCAGTGTTTGTTTTCAGCCCTGTGGGTGCTTGGGCTCCTGGGTGGAGGCAAGCTGGAGAGGAAGGGGCAGGGGCAAGAAAAGGGAAGGGGAAGGTGAATTTGCCCACATGCCAGATTGATGGCATTGCCTTCTCTCTTGCCAGCGAATGCCTGGTGGTGGGCCAGGAAAACGGCCCTGAATGTTTGGGCTTTATTAACATATTTCAAACATCTCCTGGTCGCTAAAAGCCCTGGGATGTGAGACGGCCCCTCAGCTGTTCCATTCTCCAGGAGCCTTGAGGTGTGAGGACTTTCCCTTCAGCTCCCACTTCTTCAGCCCATCTATTAAATCTGAGGCATCAGCCCACATTAAGGGAATGGGGCTTGCACACTAGCCATGGCAACAACTACAGCCACCCCCCAGGACCTGCCTAGAAATTTAATTTTGACCCCTTCTGGAAGGGCAAAGTCAGCACGTCCCCCGCAGCCAGCAGTAGCTCGCTCCATTTCCCCGTGGCCCCTGGTGTTCTGGCCCATGTGCCGGGGCTCCAGCCACCGCTCTCGCACCTTCTGCTGCTTCATCTGGGGAGTCAGCTCTGCAGGTCCCAAAACCCCCTCACGGTTGTGTCTTGCCCCCCGTTACATCTCTACCTTTGCATTCACATCTCTCCAAAACCTGTGGTGTCTGCTTCAGGAGGGAGCCCTCCAGCCGGGCCACCCTCTGTGCTGCCCCCGCTTCTGTCCCAGTCCACCCATTTCCTCCAGTCACCGTCCGGCCCTCACCTCAGTGCTCCCAGCTGGCCTCCCCCAGAGCCAGCCGCTGCTCTGTCCTTGGTGCTGACCTGCCTCAGCCTGCAGGGCCACCAGCCTCCCCGTCCCAGGCGCCTGGGCGTGAGTGGCCTTCTGCTGCCCCGGCTGCCTTTCTAGGGCTTCCTGCTCCTGGCACAGCCTCCTAGGGCTTTATTAACCCTTTCCAGCCTAGTCCCGTCACAGCCCCCAACAATTATTGAGGGGGGGCTGTGCCCCTTCTTGCCCTGCTTGCACATGCCCCTGGCTGCCACACCCCCTCTGGAGGGGTAGCTATCACTGGGGGCTGCCGCAGGACTCCCCCCGGTGATCTCAGCATGCACCCTCCAGTGCAGTGTATGTATCCTCACCAGGCAGGGGCAAACTGGGACCAGTGAGGGGAAGTCCCAAATGTTCAGATCTCGGGGACTAAACCAGCCACAACCTGTGACACCCACGGGGGTCCAGGTAAGGTTTGTCTAAAGCCCCTTCCGCCCCTCATGGTTCCCATAGTTATCACAGCCCCGTGTCCCATCATCAGAATATCCGTGCCCCATCACCAAAGTACAGGAACAGAAAAGACGAACATTTGGGTTATCGCCCCTGGCATCTCACAGTAGCCAAGAGGTTTCTTACTCCATCGCATCTCTCCCCCCATGGAGACTGAACTGAGGGGAGTCACCTCAGCCGGTGACCTGGGGAAGTTCTGACCCCTCTCCTAGGGGAATCTCTCCCTGCCATCTTCCCCGGGGGGTTCCCCAATCTCATGGTCTGCAAGTTCCCTCAGCTTTGCTAACAAGGGATCCCTCTGTAGGTCCGGCTGGCACTCAGATGTTGGGGATGGGTCTGGAAGTGGCCCTCCCCTTCAGGGTCTGGGCCCTCTCCCCCGTCCCATCTGAGCTCTAACAGCCCCCTTCCCCTCTCTGCAGAGCCCCTTCCTCCTCTAGGTTCAAGGGCCTGTTTCTTGCTATGGTCCTGGGTCATTTCCAGGGTACTCTGGGTCTCACCTGACCACTCCTCCACGTCTCTTCACATCAACACCTTGGCCAGTAACCATTCGTAAACCCCTCCACCTCCTTGGGGCCCTCCTTGTCTCCCCAGTTTAGATGCACCTTTGCCACCGGCACTTGGACAGGGGGTCCGAACACCCCCTTCAGGATCAGATGGGTATTGGGAACCATCGCCTCAGGGCCCATCACCTCCGGCCAGGCCAATGTCGCTTCTGCACCTGTGTCCCAGAACCCCTGGACTTTCCTTCCCTCCACCTCCAGAGGGATGAGGTAGGGTTGGATTCCCCTGGGCAGCCCCAAGTTCACTTGGTAGATGGAGACCTCAGAGTCGGTGGCGTCGCCCTTCAACAGCAGACCTGCCAGGCCGTCTCCTCCCTCCTCAGGCCCAGTGACGCTGCCAGCTGCACCTCCTGGCATAACCGGCACATCCTCCAGAGATGCCCCCACCCCATTAACTTCTTGGACTTATGGCTTGCCCCCCTTGTCCTGGTGCCCTGGGCTCTGTGCCCACTTGTGGCCTACTTCCCCACTGGAGTGGCACCTCCAAGCCCTTCGTTCCCTAGGGCCCAGCCGAGCAGTTCATTGAGGGGTTTGGTGCCCTGGGTTCACTTCTGGGGGCCCCTGTTGGAGACTCCCTTGTAGGTCTCCCATCCTGGCTCCAATCCCCTCTGGTCCTAGTTTATGCCCCGCAAGGCTGGCAACAAACTCATGTGCCAGCTTGCTGGCACTCCACATGTCCTTGGGTTTTCTGACCTTCAGCCACAGTCTCAGGTCAGGGGGACAAATACTGTATAGCTGTTCCCCCCTGGTGGTGTTCCCAGCCAGGCCAGTCCATTTCCAGACGTACTCCTTTATCAGTGTGCTGGTTTCCAGGTAGGTCATCCTTGTTTTTTTCTGCACAGACCGGAGCTTCTCCCAGTATGCCTAAGGGGTCAGCTGAAACTTTAGTAGCAGAGCTTGCTTGAATTGCTCCTAGGTTCCAGTCTCTGCTCCCTCCATCTGGCTGAGTACCTCCATCAGTTTTGGACCCAGAAGAGGTGACAGGTACCACAGCCTGTCTGCAGGATTTTCCTGGTGTGTACTACGGGTTTTCTCAAAGATGGTGAGGTAGGTGTCTCTGTGCCCCCTGCCCCATCCTCAAAGCAACCCATCAGCTTATTGTTCCAGTGTCTGGTGGGGAGGGGTTCCCGTGCCTGCTCCCACTGCTCTCTGGAGATCTCTCCCAGCCCCTAAGCTTGGCCAGTTCCAGCTCGTGCTGGTTCTCTTTCTCCCTCTCTGCCATCTCCAGCCATTTCTGTTCTAGATCGAATTGACCCTGGCACTCTTCTTCCTCTTTGGCATACTATTAAGCGCATTGTTTCACTTCCAGCTCTTTCCACTGCAATTGCAGTTCCAGCCATCTTACATCTGGGGGGATGGGGGGGTCGCTGAACGTGAGCGCTGGGGATTGTCGTCTGGAGAGTGCCTGGCTGCAACTCCCACTGCTCCCAACTCTTCTGGTAACTTCACCCGGGGGTGAACAGGGCTGTGAGTGCCCCCTGCTCGCTGGGGATTGACACTGGGAGGATGCTTGACTGCTGTTCCTGCTGTCCCCAGCCCTCCTGGAGGCTTCATCAGGGGAAGGGTCCCTCCCTCTTTCCCCATCACTCTCCACCAGCTGGGTAATCAGCTGCGCCTTGGTGAGCTTGGCAATGCTTAAGCCCCTTTTCTCAGCTTAGTTCCACCAGATCTTTCTTCAAGAGCTGCTTGTAATCCATCCTGCTGTTCTCTTTCCCAGTTTCCCAGCCCAAGTGCACCGTGTGCTGTGTTTGGTGCTCATAGCACTCACAGGATCAGGTTACTCAGGAAAGGAGATGTCTCTAACTAAACATCTCAATAGCCCCTTTCCAAGCCACCAATCAGAATCAGGTTATTTGAATCTTCACTGTCCCACAGGACGGTTCCTCCAACTGGCTGACTCTCTGTGTCTCAATTCAAATTCTGGACCTTGACTGGACATGGATCCTTCCAGGGTCCAGGGGTCTGTCCAGACTGCCCTGGAGGAAACTTCCTCTCGGTTAGGGATGCAGATCTTTGACCAATGACCCAGCTCTCTTTCTGCTGGGCAGCTAGATTAAGTGAGCCCAGAAAAGCCTCCCAGTGCACAAAGCTTCCTGTTTGCTCAGAGCCTCACTGTCCTTCTGAAGGGACCAATGTTACCCCTTCCAGCTGTCCCCTCTAGCCAGCACTGTGCTGAATAGTCACTCACCATGGGGCATCACCCCGCTGCCACCAGAATGTCATGGAGAACCCCAGAAAAACACTCTTGGATCCCCTCTATTCACAGCCTATCAGGACTCTGCTATGGTGGAGCCTTCTCCCGTCCAGAACCTGGGTCTCCACGCTACCTGTAGCCATCTCCCAAATCCAGGCTCAGAGGGTCCGACCCTTGCTCTGTCTGGTCTCCCCTGGGGGTGCTCCTTCCAACAGAAGGGTCCAGGCCATCCCAGTCTGAAGTGATACTCAGCCAGCGTAGAAGCTAGAGGGTTTATTAGCAATTCAGTTTACACAGCAGCTAGGACAGTTGGCTTTCAGATTAACCAGGAGGCATTTCAGTAAACCCCTGGACAAGCCCCTGGAGATCCTGCCTCTCTGAGCCCTGTTTCCCTACCACCCTTTTCCTCTCTCAGCCCTTTGTTCTTCTCCCCAACCAGCTGCCCTGCCCCCGGGATAAACCGGCCACAACCTGTGTCACCCACAGGGGGTCCAGGTAAGGCTTGTCTAAAGACCCTTCCCCCCTAGTGGTTCCTATAGTTATCACAGCCCTGTGTCTCATCACCAGAATACTCATGCCCTATCACCAAAGGACAGGAGCAGAAAAGAACATTTGGGGAATCGCCCCTGGCATCCCATAGTAGTCCAAGAGGTTTCTTACTTCATCACAGCTGCAAACAGCTCTGTACATCTGTGGATGGGAGCATGGAGCAATGCCCAGAATGTGAATGTGATCGTTTGCTCTGGAGAGGACCCGGGAGCCTTCAGATGGTCATGGCCAGGAGCTATTGCCATTAATCATGGTGAGGACAGTAGCAACCAGCCCCTGCCCCAAAGTGATTATAATCTGAATGGACAGGACAGCTCTCAGGTAAGAGAATGGCTAGACTGTGTAAGCCAAGTGACCAATGGGATGATTGCAAATGTCAGATGGGACCCCTGAATTCTGTGGGGTAGCTAATGGGTCAAGTGGAAAGATGTGGGAAGGGAGCAGGGCCAGAACAGGGGAGAAGAGGGAGGGAGGAAGGTGTGGAAGCTGAAATGATGGGACTGTGAGGCAAGGGGATGATGCAGAAGATTGTAGGATATACACAGAGGTTTGATGCCAGAACAGCCCTGCAGCGGCTGTTCCTGCAGAGTCCCCTGTGTCTGTGGTCAGTATAAAAATCTCTGAGCTCTCACAAGGCAAGATGATGGGCAAGGGATGTTAGCTAGAACACCTTCAAAAAGTCCAAGGCTAGAATGGACCCCCTGTGCTCCTCCAATCTGGCCTCCCGCATAGTGCATGCCTTCTACCAGGCAGCAATAGGCAATCATGGGGTCCTGTCATCCCCTCTGGGAAAGAATTCATATTCAAATCAAATCATATGACTGAAAGGGACCTCATGAGATCATTGAGTCCAACCCCCTGGGAATTGAACCCAGGCCCTTCTGCATGTTAAGCAGAGGTGTTAGCCACTACACTATTTGCAGGATTCAGTCATCTCTTTGTCCACATGGGGATAGCATAGCTAAACCCTGGCCTGGTCCCCTCTACAGGAAATGCAGTCCTTTCAGGGGAGTGGTGGAATCATCATCAATCACGGTCTATTTTCTACCAAGTCCTGCCAGTGTGTATGGAGCTGTACCGATGTGGAGGAAGGCATGCCCCTTTCTCTGTGGTGCCCACAATCCAAGAGAACCGGGTTTTTGGGACAGAAAACAGGGAGAAGAGTATGCCCCATAATACAGATGAGGGTGTGAAGGTTAGATTGGAGGCATCACTAGAGACTTTCTGATGCCTGGCAGAATGCCAGAGGCGGTGGTGGGAAGCCCACAGCTCAGTTGCTGAGACCTGTGTATTTCCTCCCTGGCATGCAGAATAAAAACCACAAATCTTTATTCAGTGACTTGAAAGCCAGCATATCTGGCCTCCTCAGCGGCAGCATGGGACAGAAAATAGGAAGTAATAAAAAGCAACCAGAATGTTTTGCTGCAGTTGGAAGCATTCTAGCAAACAGCTGAATCCCAGATGGAAAGTCTGCTGAGAACAGAAACATTTCATGAGCACAACAATAAAGCAAGCATCCTAATGCTATAACGAACACAGTCCTGCAGGCCTGGGCAACTGTTCCCAGGAAGGGGGACTGGCAACGCAGCACACCCCAAGATGCCATGTCCCTTGCAAAGGCTCTGGCCATGGACTTCACCACCAGAAAGGAGGGTGAAGAACCGGAGAATGAAGAGATGGGCGACCCTCCCCCACGAGGCTTGGGCAACAGCAACGGAGAGAAACCATTGGAGGAATAAAGGAGAAAGGTCTATGGACAAAGTCACACAGACAGAGGTGTGCAATGACTGGGAAGCCCTGAGGGAAGCAGGAACCAAGGTGACTCCTCTAGGATGGCAGCAGATGGAAAGGGAAAGATGGCAAAGTGTCCCCACCACCCACTGCTTCTGAAAACAGCACGTGAGAAAGCACCGGTGTATGCACACATGCTCCTGCTTCGGTACGACCCTGAGGCCATGGCTTACCCTCCTGGTGAGCTGTGAGGCGGAGCAGACGGCTGCTCTCGTGGGTGAGCTATGCAGGAGGTCCAAGCTCCATCCCTGGCCTTGCTGCTGCTTCCTGTGTGACCTGGGCACATCATTTATCAGGCCAGACAGGACCATGGAGAGCATCCTGTTGGCTCTCCTGCATAGCCCAGGCCAGAGACACACTCTGTGCTTAATCTACCTACCGCCAGGGCCGGCGCAACACAGTAAGCCTGGTAAGCATTGCAGGGGGGGCACCAACATTTGAGGGGTGCCAAAATTCGTTGCACTGCTGATGTCACTCGTCTGCCTGGCCATAATCAATCTGCTGCACTGCAGGGGGGAGCCAGAACCCCCAGCACCGGTGCTGCCTACCATGAAACGGAGATAGGGTTGCTTTGCCTGCCAGCTCTATCTAGATCAGTGGTTCTCAACCCTTTGCTGATCACAACACACTTGGCAGAATATTGTGACCCTATGGGACACACCAGCCCACACACCCCAGGCTGAATCCAGCCATTTCCCTGGCTCTGTGAGACTCAGTTACCATTGTGTGGTGACACAATAATGTACCCTGACACAGTGGTTGAGAACCGCTGCTCTAGACTGGTGCAGGGACCATCTTTGCTTTTGTGTGTGTACAGCCCTGATTACCCGATTACAGAGCCAGAGTTGACAATTCCAGCTTGGCACTGTGATCACTCAGCCAATGCAAATGCAAGCGAGACGTGCTATGTAAATGCTTCCTGGCCTCCCCAGAGAGAGCTTCCACCACGCTCTCCTCTCTGGGGAAGTGGGCAGGTGCAGCTGCGACAAAGTTCCCAGAGCTGAAACAATAACTACTGTGTCTGTGCCCCAGAGGACTCCCCACTGGGGGTCAAAGGAGTGGGAAGGGAGATTCCCATGAGGAGAGCTGCCAGATATTGGTTTGAGGGGGTGCCTATGAGCAGTGAGGTGCTCCCTGTATTTTTAGATATACCCCCAGGACCTGTTCTCCAAAGGGGGGTTGAGCACCCGCTGCCTACAGCTGGAGAGGAGCTGGGATGCAGCACTGCATCTCTGACCTCCCGGCTGCCAAATCCTAACTCCTTTCAGTCCCGCCACTAGACTCTGGAGCCAGAGCATTGCAAGCCAAGTGCCCAGAGCCAGGAGCTGCTGATTTCTAATCCTGCCTCCCTCTGCGGCCCATCCAGCTGATTCACTCACCGTGGAACTCTTCCTGTGCTGAATGAAAGTTGCGTTTGCTTAAGGGCTTTGCTGGGACCTCGATCTGCTTCCTGCTCCCATGGGCGTAAATGGGAGTTTTGTCACAAGCAGGCTTTTAAAAGGGCTGCCTTGCCAACTTCAATACAAACTGCGACACAGAAATCACAGCACCCGGGGCTCCCGGGGAATGGGAATTCCCATCAGCTGGCCTGCGTCTCAGGCTGAGAGCCCTGATGTGGCTTGGACGGTGCCTGCACAAAGCACCCTGACTTTTCAGCACATGCTGCCAAATGGCAGCTAGTTCGCAGAATTTTCAAGCGTTCGACAAAGTGGGATTCACCCACAAAAGCTCAAGTGATAAATAAATTTGTTAGTCTTTAAAAGTGCCACTAGACTCCTCGTTAGTTCTCAGAATTTTTGATTACATTTCTATCAGCCACCAGATGTAGAGGCCAGTGTCGGCAAACTGTTCCCCAGAGAAAAGCTCCCCCCAGGCAAAACTCCTCAGACCAGATTCTTGCCATTGGCCAGACAGCCTGTCAACAGTGCAACTGGAAGGATGGCTGACTCTCACGAGCCATAGCAGGCTTGGCTAAACAGTTAATAAAGACTGGCTGAATAGATCAACGCTCAGTTTGTTTTCCAGCAGCTCATGGGCAGTCGTCATTACTCGCTGGGGACGATGTCTGAGAGCTGTGCAAATGTTTACAAAGCCCAAATCTCTTCTGCATTTTAGCCAGCTGACATGCTGTATGGCAAGTCGACAGGCAAGGGGGGAGAAATGACAGAGTGTGACTCAAGTGAGCAAATGTGCACCACAGATATTGATGGTGCAACCAACAGCTCATGAGTGATACAGTGGATGAAATCTCTTTTGGAAAACAATTCAGTAAATCTTCACAGCTAGATTCAGAGAAGTCAGGCTCTGTTTTCTGCCCAGAGGAGTGCTATCTCACTGACAGATATTCATGGTGAGTCATTCAACCAGGTCTGATCAAAAGCATCAGCTGCCTTTCCCCCCTTGGAAAACCTACACTTAGCACCAGAGCACTATGAAAACTGTGCTGAACCCAAAACCAAAGATGAAATTCATCAGATCTCAGGTTCCACTACAAACTCGGGGGAAATCAACCAGGCTAGGACTGACACAAACCTGGCCATGATTTGATTAAGCCTGCAATGGCTCATCCAAGTGCAAACCATGATGGGATTCTTGTGACACCTTATAGACTAACAGATTTCTTCAGCATAAACTTGCATGGGCTCCAACCCACTTGATGGAGCTTATGCCCCAAAAAATCTGTTAGTCTATAAGGTGCCACAGGACTCGTGTTGCTTTTGCTGTACACAGACTAACACGGCTACCCCTCTGGAAAGTCCATGATGGGATTCTAGGCCTTTGCTTGACTTGGGCCCCTCACCAGGTGAAAGGGGTGGTTTCAGTTGTCTGGCTATGACATTTTCAGTTCACCACAAGCAAAATGGGGGTCACAGCCAATAGGAAATGAAAGCAGAAGAGGCTCATATAACTGTGCTATTATATGGGGTTCTCAAAGTACCCACAGTGGGTGGTAATTAGCTATTCTGAGCTGACGTGATGTTATCAAAGTCACAAAAGGAGTTGAAAAAGAGCCCAGAATTTCTGATTGCTGAGTCTGTGAGATCTAACCGTTAGACCGACTGCCTCCCTTCTAGAAAGCCACAGGAACACCAGAGGGCAGGGAACCTGCAACTGCTGTGCCCCATCAGTAATGATAACAGTTCAGTTTCTTTGCTGCCTCAGGCTGGATTTGTAAAAGCAGACAGATTTTTTGTGTGGATTCAAGCTGCGAGAAAGGTAAAGTACAGCTGATCAGTCAGTCTTTTCAAGAACCTTTGACGGCAAAAAAACAAATGAGTGGACTGAAGATGAGATGCAAGCAGCTGCCAAGCTCTGTTTCTTCCACAATGAAATGATTGAAACATGCCGGCATGATTCCAGCAGCAGAACAAGAATGCAACATCCTCATAGCACAAGCTGGTTAGCATCCATCTACTGGCCGAGCAGGGACTAGCTTGCATTCCCAAAACCTGAGTTGGTTTAGAAATATCCTGTAATTGCACAAAATAACATGCATCCAGGGCCAAAATATGGCCAGCCTGGTACAGGGGTGACTATGAAGGAACCTGTTTCTGCTCCCCATGATCTGTTTTTGTGATGCGTGTAGGACACCCTGTGATGAAGTAAGAAAACCTCTTGGGTTACTGTGGTTCTTCTTTTCTGTTCCTGTTCTTTGGTGATGGTATTCTGGTGATGGGACACAGGGGTGTGATAACTATAGGTACCACCAGGGGGGAAAAGGCTTTAGTGCGACCTTACCTGGACCCCCTGGGGGTGACAGGTTGTGGCCAGTTTAGACCAGGGGCAGGGCAGCTGGATAGAGAGGAGAACAAAAGGAGAGAGAGGGAAGAAGGAAGATGGAGGTCCGAGGGGCAGGACCTCCGGGGCTTGTCCTGGGGGTTTACTATCTGCCCTCCTGGTTGATCTGAGAGCCAACTGTCCTAGCTGCTGTGCAAAGTGGATTGCTAATAAACCCTCTGACTGCTCCACTGGCTGAGTGTCACTGCTGATTGGGATGGCTGGGACCCTCGTGCAGGGAGGACCCCCCCCTCAAGGGAGACCAGACAGAGCAAGGATCGGACTCTCTGGGCCTGGATTTGGGAAGCTGGCTACAGGTAGTGTGGAGACCCTGGTGAATGGGAGAAAGGTCCACCGTAGCAGAGTCCCTGGTGGGCTGTGAACAGAGGGGATCCAAGAGGCTTTTCTGGGTTCTCCGTGACACCCCCCCCCCAACTAGGCAGGTAAAATAAACTCCCGCCTCCCTAAGGGCTGTGGAAGGGAACCCCGAGGTCTGTGCAGAGTGGAGTCCTCCTCACAGCCACATGGCTGGAGTTTGGGGATAGCTCAGTGAAAAGGGGTGCCCCCAGCCCCTGATCACTAAAATCAGAGGACTGTAAGGCTCAATCTGTTCAAGCTGGAGTTGCACTAGGCAGACAGCAAAGGAGGGAGGGAGAGAGGTAGGAGGAATAACACGAGGGTGGAAACTAACAGTAGGGAGGAGGTGGCAGGAGCAGTAGCGTGCCCATCTCAGGCATTAACTAGTTCAGAACAGAGCCAGGATCAGAGACAAATGCCCACCAGTGCTATGACAACTACTCTGTACCCTGAAAGGGGTGCTAGTGCCAGCGAAGGGGTCAATAGGGACTGTGACACTGGGGAGAGGACCCTGGTGCCAGTGGAGAAAGGCAGCTATGGTGGTGGTTGGGACTGTGGTGGGAGAGGACAGGTAATGAAGTGGTGGGGACCATAGTAGGGAAGATGGTCAGTGCAGAAATGGTGACTGATAATGTGGTGGGGAGACCACAGCAGTAGGGACTGGAAATGCAGCAGGGGGACTGCAGAGGTGGGAACAGGTAATGTGGTTGGGGGGAACTATGGAAACAGCGACTGGCAATGTGGCAGGGGGACCACAGAGATGGGGACTGGTAACATGCTGGGGGCACCGCAGAGGCAGAGAGTGGTAATGTGGCGGGGGGACCACGTAGGCAGGGACTGATAATGTGGTGGGGGGACTAAGGTGGCAGGGATTAGTAATGCAGTCATACGTGCTGTCAGTGTGGTAGTGAAAATGTTATCCCAACAAATCTGTCAGGTTCTCCCTGGAAATATCCAAAATGGGTGCCAACTTCACCCCATCAAAAGAAGCTCCCAGTAGCCCTCCATGGGCAATTCCTTCCCATTGCGAGGCCCAGGTAGGATTCATCAGAACCAGCTCACCACCCGCTCTAACTGCCCAGGGTTTGCTTGTCACAGCTTGTTTGTGAGGGAGGATGACGGCCCCGTCCTTTTGCCAACTTTGACAAAGCTGAGCTTGCTAGGATGTCAGAAATAGCAGGGTCACTGTGGGGAGGGGACTGTGGGGAGATGAGAGCTCCAAAAGGGGGAATCACAGAATTGGAGGGGACCATTCAAATCCAGTCCCCTGCAGTCATGTCACTGAGAGTGGCCAGGACTTTGCAAAACATGCTCTGCCTGCTATCTGTGCCCCATTCCCATCTCCCATGCACCAACTCACACAAGGCTTGGGCTGGTTTTGAAATCAGTGACTCAGCTGAAGTGAATGGGCTGCACCAATTTACCCCATCTCAGGATCTGGCCCTCTACTGCCAAACTTGCTGAATATGTCCCTCCCCACCCCTCTCTGCTGCTCCAAAGAGAGATTATAGCTGCCTCTCTCCTTGGTCCTAGAGCCTCCCCCCCCACCCAGCAGGACCAGTTGCAGGGCAGCATGGGAGGCGGGAGTAAAAAAATTGCCCTCTTTCACTGAGCTCTGCTGCCTCAACACTATCCTCCATCCAGGTCAGCTGCAGTCTCCGCCTAGGCCTGCCTTGGTCCCCAGAGCCACAATATGGCCCGTTCATGTCCTCCCAGGATAGGTGACACAAAGGCCTGGCTGAAGACCAGCCACTCTTGTGCCCATAAAATGATGGCCCATTGTAGATCATCAGGAGCACACAATCCATCTGACAGGTGCCTCCTGGTGCAGAAGAGGGAGTTACGCAAGTGGTCCCCAAATGGTGGTCTGTGCTCAGTCTCTTTCACAGCCTTTGCAGGACCTCAGCCTCCCCCAGCTCAGCACCACCCTTCCCAGGGTATAGTCGAGTCCTAGCCAGTCCACTTGTATCAGGGGCCAACACTATCCATCCACTGCTCACCTGTGGCGTCACCACCCACTGGCAGCCTAGGGGAGGGGGACAGAACCCAGACTCACCCCCTTTTCCATGCCCTGTCCCAGCACCACCTCAGCCCCCTTCACTCACATTCAGCCTGCACCTCCCCAGATCCCCTGGGCCATATCCACACCTCCCTAGGCGCCCGCAACACTTGTATTAAGGCTGTGATCTCACCGAACCTTGGCAGTGCCCCTGGGAGCTGCCCGGGGTCTGAACTCCTACAGCCCTGCTGATAACCCAGCCTTCCTCTTCACAGGTTTGGGGCAAACTGCCCAGAGCAGGAGCTGCAATCCTGGCTTTCTACTGGCTCCTGTGTCCTGATTGGCCCTGCAGCGCTCTGCTCCCATTGGCCTTTCCCTTCTCTGGGGCTCTTAACCCCTTCATCTCCACAGTGAGGAAACCACCCCATCACATACACATCAAAGTGCCACCCAGTATCTACAGAAGTAACTCAGAGATAAGCACTCAGCTTTTTGGGCTAAGAAGCCCATGAAGAGTATTAAATAAAAGTTGTGGAGCAATTCTTTCTGGTAGAAATAATGAGAGAAATAAACAGCTTTTGTGCTTGCAAGAGACCCATAATACAGATATTTTATCAGACATAGTTTGGGTGACTTCAAAGAGAGATTCTGCAGTGTCAAAAGCAAATTTGGTGCTAGCCTTAGTGCTTCCACTATAATACCCAGGACAAGGTGGCATCAAGCAGACAATTAGAACATGGCCTAGACAGAAGGCCTGAGGCAGAGCTCACTTTGACAGACCCACGGAAATCAGGAGCTGCTCCAGTTCCACACAGGCCTGTCTTGTGCAGAGCTGTGGTCCCTTTCCGATCTCTACTCCCTGAAATACAGAAGACCTAAATCATTTCATGAAAGTCAGTCTTGGATTGACACAGCACGCTGCTTAGGCTCTTCAACCAAGGAGCTGGTCTGTCTGAAGCTCAGTCTTTGGAACTTTTTACTAATTACATGAATTACGGTAATACTTTGAGTGTCCATAGCACCTTTCATCAGAGGGCCTTTCAGCTCAGATCTACTGCTGATGAGTGCTGCAAATAAAAACAGATAGAAGGGCATGCATGAGAAGGGACAGGATAGGTTAGTTGGCTCTGTGGCATATAATTAAGTAGATTTCCCATGCAATTAAGCAGGTGTGGAGCTGAATATAACAATTTCACCCTTTGAGAGTAACGCTAATAACCATATCCGCCTTCTGCCTCCTTCCGAGATTTAATTCTCAGGTGGGAATCTCATCTGGACATGATCAAAGAGGAGAAATAGCCTCTTGTTGTGTACAGCGTGGAGGTGATAATAGCTTTATTTAGAGGGGTTAATTAGTATCTGGGAGATGCCAGTAGTTTGTACTCAGCTATGGATGATTTTCTTCACATATTGGTGTGCAGGGGAAGGCTGCTGTGTTGATCACACAGCTAATGGCAGGCAAACACTCCATATACTGAGCTAGACACGGCCCTCTTTGGGCAGAACAGCGATGCCTGGCACCGGCAGAAGTGGTGGAAGACACTGAGCCTGGTTCAGATTTCAGTTACACAAATGCATATCTGCGACTGCCAGTGGCCTGGTACAGATCAGCTACTTTGCTCACTGATTTGAGTGAAGTGACTCCGGATGTACGCTGGTGTCAATGCAAGTGAATTCTGACCCCTTTCCTTTGTCTCCCTCCCTTTTGCAGAGCAGATCCATTTGGCTTCAGGTCCCTGTGTAGGCCTCTATTGGCCAGCATATTTATGCTTCTGCACCTTGTTGTTAAAACATATTTACCTCCACCAGTGCTCCCATGGGATTTCTTGAGCATCTTGCACATGGGTGGTGGTCTAGTGCCACCTGGTGGCTGGCTATGCTATTGCAGTCTCTGCTTCACAGCTCACTACAGCAAAACAAACAAGGAGTCCTCTGGTACTTTTTGAACACCAACAAATTTATTTATTGTGTAAGGCAGGCTTAGAAGCTTCTGGAGGGGGGGAACTAAGCTGCATGGGTTTAGTATTTGCATGAGCACAAAGAACACCTTAGCATAAATACACTAGGGGTGCAGGGCAATATGGCTAATGGTATTTCGGGTTGATTTGATCACAAGTCTGTCAATAGCTGTAATTCTACTGAAGGGAAATGTGAAATAATGTCTTTTGTGATATGCTACTCTCTGATTGTTCCAAATCTGTTTGGGTTAGTTAAAGGGTAAAAACTACCCTTGGCTAAAAAGAGACTTGTAAGAGAGGCTACTGCCTATTTCAGCCTGGAAAAGACAAAACAAGGGTGGGGTTTGCATAGCTATTTCTAGAGCTGTGCTTGAGGCATTTGCCTCACCCCCTGATCCCACTATCAAATTATAGAGCTGGCTTGGGCTTCTTTTGCAGTCCTCCTTTGTTATTTTAATGGAAGTAGCTGTTTACAGCTACTTGAGGTTTAAAAGCTGAAATCACTGAGTGAGGCAAACTCTCTCTCTCTCTCTCTCTCTCTCAGCTGAAATCACTAGAGAGAAGAAACCCTTCCTCTCTGAGCTGAAATCAATGAAGAGGAGCAGCAGATGGAGTGACCAGCAGGTGGAGCTGGCAAACAGTAGGCGGAGCCAGTGGATGGTGAGAGCAGCCAGTGGCAAGCTGGGTACTATGAGTGACTGGTGGATAGTGGGCAGAGCCAAGGGACGGTGCTAGTGGATGGAGTGAGTGACCAGTGGTTGGCGCCAGCAGACAGCTGGTGTGAAAGACACTCCCTAGGGTTTGTTGGGATCCTAGTTAGCACTGATTCTCCAGATCAGTGTGGGTTTTGCCATTAAGTCTTGTATGTTCTGTTTTGTGGTGTGGATTGCTGGAAACCTTCTCTGTACTGATTTTCTAGATCAGTGCTGATTTTTGTTATTTGGCCTTTTACATTCTATTTTACTACTATTACAAGTTCTGTATACTACACTCATCTCATGCTTGCGAGTGGGGAAGCCTTACCCCTTTGGGATGCCCAGGCAATAGAACATGGTTTCCCAGAAATCTGGGTGGGGGCTCCAGCCAGTTGTTGGTGTTTCATTATTTGGAAACCCCGAGATATAGAACCCAGCTGTGGAAGAATTATGTAGCTGAAACCTGACAGCACTGAGACACAGATTGCTTAGTGGGCCGGGGGGGTTGGGTTGTAAAAAAATGCACTCAAAGATAAATGGAATGTCATTAGGGACACTGTGATAAAGTGCAAGCTTAAGGGATTTTAACTGGTGCCTCTCTGTACCCCCCACCTGGTTTCAGACACCAAATATCCTTGACACATAACCATCCTGCCTTATCATACTGATACAAACTGCCTTAAGCCTGTTGCTATTATTTTGTTATGTGAGATTCTTACCCCTCCTGACCTTGGTCCCTTTTATGGAATAAAGTTAGCCTGTACCAATAAGAAAATGTTAGAACTTATTACTGTTACCTTATGTATGTGCATATATATTAATGTTGCTGACAAGCTATAGAAGTTTCAGTAATACATCACAAGGGCAGAGACCAACACCTACTGCTCTCCACACTGGTGTTTTCTTTTACTTATCTGTAATAAAGCTGTTAGTTGTTGATTCTGCACTCAAATTGGGTTAACTGTTGTGTTTTTCTTTGAAACAGCCCTTGTCCTGCCATCTTGCCCTGGCAGAAGGGTTACAATTGCATGACCTTTTGTGGGAGAAAGTGTCACTTTGTCAGATGCTTAGAAAATGGGGGAACTTACAGAATGGGAGGAAATAAATGCAGGGAAGTGTAAGTCATAGAATCATAGGGTTAGAAGAGACCTCATATGAGGTCATCTAGTCCAACCCACTGCCAAAAAAAAGCAGGACCACACTCACTAAATCATCCCAGCCAGGTTTTTTTCTAACCAAACCTTAAATATCTCCAAAGATGGAGATTCCACCACTTCCCTAGATAGCCCATTCCAATGCTTCACCACCCTCCTAGTAAGAAAGCTTTTCCTAATATCCAACCTTGAGCTCCCCAGCTGCAACTTGAAACCATTGCTCCTTGTTCTATCCTCTGTTACTACTGAGAACAGCTAAGCATCGTCCTCCTTGGAGCATCCCTTCAAGTAGCTGAAGGTTGCTATCAAATCCCCCCTCAGTCTTCTCTTTTGCAGGCTAAATAAGCCTAGTTCCTTCAGTCTTTCTTCATAGGGCTTGTGCTCCAGCCCTTTGATCATTTTTGTTGCTCTCTGCTGGCCTCTTTCTAATTTGTCCACGTCCTTTTTGTAGTGGGGAGCCCAAAACTGGACGCAGTATTCCAGATGCAGCCTCACCAATGCTGAATAGAGGGGAATGATCACATCCCTCAATCTGCTGGCAACGCTTCTTCTGATGCAGCCCAGTATGCCATTGGACTTTTTGGCAGCAAGACCACACTGCTGACTCATATCCAGCTTCCCATCCACCAGGACCCCCAGGTCCTTTTCTACAGTGCTGCTACTTAGCTGATTGCTCCCCAGCCTGTAGCAGTGCATGGGGTTTTTCTGTCCCAAGTGCAGGACTTTGCACTTGTCCTTGTTGAACCTCATGACATTTCTATTGGCCCACTGCTCCAATTTGTCAAGGTCTTCCTGAATCTTCTCTCTGCCCTCCAGCGTGTCTACCGTTCCCCCAAGCTTGGTGTCATCCGCAAACTTACTGAGTGTGCAATCAATCCCATCATCCAGATCATTAATGAAAATATTGAACAGAATTGGCCCCAGGACCGACCCCTGTGGCACACTACTCGTTACTGGTTGCCAACTAAACATGAAGCCATTGATTCCTACTCGCTGAAACCGTTGATCTAGCCAGTTCTCTATCCACCTTACTGTCCACACAGCCAAACCATACTTCCTTAACTTGCCAACCAGACTGCTGTAGAAAACCATATCAAAAGTTAAGATATACCACGTAAATGGCTCTCCCTACCAGCGCTATAAAACTGGTTTTTGCTGCCTAGGGTGTGTTTCAATCAGAAAGCGCCCCTTCCCATTAGCGGTGCTTAGACCTGGCACCACAAAGCCTCCCCTTTAATAGCACGGCTTCATTAAGCTACTCCACACTACCCGGGGCTTTGTTCCATTGGCCCTGCTGTAGTTACGGCTCTGCTTCCTGCATGCACAAATCCAGTCATCTCATCATAGAAGGCAATGAGGTTGGTGAGGCATGATTTACCCTTGGTGAATCCATGCTGACTGTTCCTGATCACTCTATTTTCCTCCAAGTGTTTCAGGATGGCTTCTTTGAGAACCTGCTCAATGATTTTTCCAGGGACTGAGGTGAGGCTGACAGGTCTGTAATTCCCTGGATCCTCCTTTTTCCCTTTCTTGAAGATAGGCACTATATTTGCTTTTTTCCGGTCCTCTGGCACCTCCCCCATTCACCACGACTTTTTAAAGATAATGGCCAGTGGTATTGCTATCTCATCAGCCAACTCCCTCAGCACCCTTGGATGCAGTTCATCTGGCCCCATAGACTTGTGCACATCCAGCTTCTTTAAGTAGTCCCTAACCTGACCTTCTGTTGCCAAGGGCCTCTCTTCTTTTCTCCAATCTGCCATACCCAGTGTAGTGGGCTGGGAGCTGGCCCTCCCTGTGAAAACTGAAGTAAAAAAAGCATTGAGCACTTTAGCTTTTTTCTCATCCTCCACCATGAGGCTGCCTGCCCCATTCAGTAAAGGACCTACACCATCCTTCCATGGTAGAAACTTCCAGAGAGGTAGCCATGTTAGTATGTGTACAGCAAAAGCAGCAAGAGTCCTGTGGCACCTTTCAGACTAACAGATTTCTTTGAGCATAAGCTTTTGTGGGCTTTGACCCACTTCATCAGATGCATGAAGTGGAAACTACAGTGGAGAGGTATATATACACATTCCAGAATGGAGGAGGGCAAGTGTTATCTTGAAAGTTGCCATACTTCAAAAAAGAAACTTCAGAAACAGACTTCAGTGTGAAACTGCAGAGTTGGAGCTAATCTGCAAGTTTGACACCATCAGGCTGGATCTGAATAGAGACTTAGAATGGTTAGCACATTACAAAACGGGATGTTCACACATTCTCTCCCTTTGATCCACTGGTATGAATGGGCCCCATCTGCTCTCTGAACTGACTTTGCTAACACTTGCCCTCCTCCTTTCTGGCATGTGCATACATACCAGACATGGCCAAACTGTGGCTTGCGAGCCGCATGCGGCTCTTTAAAGAAAAACTGCAGCTCCCAGGACAGCGCAGGAGGGAAGGGCGGCATGGCCAGAGCCAGGGGTGAGAAATTTGCAGTGGTCGGGACAGCAGAGAGGTGGCAGCAGGGTGAGAGCCGGCAGCAGAGGAGCCGCCTTGTGAGAGCTGCAGGAAAAAGCAGCCTGGTCAGAGCGGGGAAGGGAGGGGAAGGGCCTCACTGAGAGAGCCTCACCATCGAAAAAAGCAGCGTGGTAAGAGCCAGGAGGGGAGAGGAGGGGCAGCATTGTGAGAGCCAGCAGGGAAAGGCAACCTCCTCAGTTAGGTGCTAGACAAGCACTCAAATTCAGTAACTGCCAGATTGTACAGTTTACCCACACAATATTAATTCTACCCTCCTTATCTGTGTGCATTATGATACAGTCTTTAATTACGTCAGTGCATGGTTTTTTTAAATACTTTTCTTTTTGATATTGTTTTCTGGGTAAATAGTTTTAAAACTGGCAACATAAATTGATCAAGAACAAGTCTACAATGAACTACAGATAAGTGATGATAATCAGCAATTTAAACCTGAAAAGCAATTGTAAATTAATTTTCTTTTTTAAAAATCACCTGACATTTCCAGATATTGTAATATAATGCAAAATTATTTCTCTTGTATTTCTATTTTGAGAATTAAATAAGAATCATCAGAAATGACTGAAAATTGACACAAGTGTTACATCCAAAACCACTGACTACTGTCAAAAGGTTATTAAAAAAACCTTTATTAATTTAAAGAATGTTACAAGTACTTATTATGGATCATGGTTCATTTTCAGCATGCAAAATGATTTAGACTTAGGATAGACCACCACTACTGAAAACTGGCTTTTACAAGTCCTAAACATGATGTGAAATACTAAGAAATGAAAATACAAAGGAGAAAAGTATAAAACTGATCATAGATTACTTTCAATTTTTGGCACAAGTTACTGCTGTGAAGCATCATATTCCACAATGAAATTCAAAACATTGTGCAATACTTACAGATCAGCATCTCAGAGAGCTTTTACCTGCTGCATTGACAAGTTACTGCCCAGATTTAAAAAAAAAAAAACTTGCCACAAGCCTGTAGTGTTCTACATCTAGCAATAGCTAAATTTTTACCTTATAGGCCTAGTTTCATGGTAATCTTAAATAATTATTAGAATCTGACATTAGTGGATCAATATTTGCCCTATTTTTACAATAAAATTAAAGTGAGCAATGAATTTTAAGCTTAGTAGTTTTGGAGTGCGTAAAAATATGTCGTTATATGCCTCAGTGCAGCTCTCAAAGGTTTAATAATCGACTTGTGCGGCTCTTGAGTTATGTAAGTTTGGCCACCCCTGATATATACCTCTCCACTGTAGTTTCCACTTCATGCATCTGACGAAGGAGGTTGAAGCCCACGAAAGCTTATGCTCGAAGACATCTGTTAGGCTATGTTCACAGTAGATGCTTATTTCAAAATAAGCTTTAATTCGAAATAAAATCCTTAATTCAATTTAACTTAAAT
The DNA here is from genome assembly GCA_007922195.1 of Podocnemis expansa. NCBI lineage: Eukaryota > Metazoa > Chordata > Testudines > Podocnemididae > Podocnemis > Podocnemis expansa. The sequence goes on along the minus strand of ML682125.1, from coordinate 55,168 downwards.
CAAATTAAGGAAAACCACCAAATCAAAATAGCAAGTCCAGACACAGGACTTGCTATTTTGATTCAGGAGAGGGGCACCAGGGGAGGTGTGGCAACATGGCCCCCTGGCAGGGCCATGTTGCCACCCAACCCTTTGCCTGGCTCTCACCTGGAGAGCCAGAGCCAGGCAGGGGAAAAAGCCCCCAGGGCAGGGATCCCCCCGCCCTGCCTCCCCCACTGCTGGTGGGGCAGCAGGGGCCGGACTGTGGGGCACCCCCGCTGCCACCCAGTGGGGGGTCTCGGAGCTGGCTTGCAGGGCTTGCCTGCTGCCAGCCCAGTGGGGGGGTCCCAGAGCTGGTTCCCTAGGCTTGCCAGGGGTGCTGGCTGCTAGCCAGGTGGCAGGTGCGGCGCCCGCTCGCCCCGCAGCACAGGCTCTGCAGCTCCTGGCGGGGCAGCAGCTGCCAGAGCCCGTTCACCTTGCAGCCCAGGCTCGGCGACTGCCAGCTGGGTGGTGGGTGTTGGAGCCAGCGCTCCCCGCTGCCCAGGCTCGGTGGCTGCCGGCTGGGCGGTGGGTGCGGGAGCTGGCTCTCCCCACTGCCTGGGCTCCCGCACGCGCCACCCAGCTGGCAGCCACCGAGCCCAGGTAGCAGGGACAGCCAGCTCCCGCACCCACTGCCTGGCCAGCAGCTGCCGAGTCTTGGCTGCGACGAGAGCCGGCTCCAGGATCTGCAGCCCCCTCTGAGCCCCCTGGCACCTCCCCTTCCTTCCTGGCCAGGGTGCTGAGGGGGGGCGGGTCTTCCTCCCAGGGTACCATGCACCCTAGGAGGAAGTCAACTGTTATATCGATATGTGGGTCATATCGATATAACAGAGCCCTCATTTTGATACCAAAGTAGGTTTTATTGTATCGAAATGATTTTCCTTATTTCGAAATAAGGAAATGTCATTCGGACATGACAACTTTTACATCGAAACAACAGCTGTTGTTTTGTTTTAAAGCCTCATGTGGACATAGCCTTAGTCTATAAGGTGCCACAGGACTCTCACTGCTTTTGCTACACCATCCTTGATGCTCTTCTTGTTATTGACATACTTGTAGAACCCCTTCCTGTTATCCTTCACATTCCTTGCTAGCTGCAACTCCAGTTGTCCTTTGGCCTTTCTGATTTTATCCCTGCAGTCCCGAGCAATATCTTTATATGCCTCCTTAGTCACCTGTCCAAGCTTCCACTTCCTGTAAGCTTCCTTTTTATGCTTTAGCTCAGTGGAGAGTTCTCTGTTAAGCCATGCTGGGCATCTTCCACATTTGCTGTTCTTTCTGCTCATCAGAATGGTATCTTCCTATGCCCTTAGCAGGGTTTCTGTAAGTTCACCCATCTTTGAAGCATCTGACAAAGTGGAATTTTCTCCCACAAAAGCTCATGCAAAAAATAAATCTGTTAGTCTTAAAGTACCACACGACTCCTTGTTTTTTTTTTTTTTTAAATACAGCCAGCTCTCTTGGATGTCTTTCCTCTTCAGATCAGCCTCTCAAGGTATCCTGCCCATCAGCTCCCTAAGGGAGCCAAAATCTGCTTTTCTGAAGTCCAGGGTCTGCATTTTGCTTCTTTCCTTTCTCCCATTTAATCAGCATCTTGAACTCTACCATCTCATTGTCATTGCTGCCCAGGTTGCCATTCACTTCTACTGCCCCAATCAATTCTTCTCCATTGGTGAGCAGCAGGTTGAGAAGTACGAGGCACCTAATTGGTTCCTCCAGCATTTGTACCAGGAAGTTGTCCCCAACACTCTCCAAAAACTTCCTGGATTGCCTGTGCACTGCTCTACTGCCGTCCCAGCAGATGTCAGGGTAATTGAAGTCCCCTATGAGAACCAGGGCCTGTGCTCTAGAAACTTCTGCCAGTTGTCCATAAAATGCCTCATCCACCTCCTCCTTCTGGTCTGGTGGTCTATGGCAGACACCCACCACGACTTCCCCCTTGTTGCTCTCCCTTCTAAGCTTAACCCACAGACTTTCAACTGGCTCATTTCCACTTCCATAGTGGAGCTCTGAGCAATCATAAAGCTCTTTTACATATAGCACTACTCCTCCTCTTCTTCCCTGCCTGTCCTTCCTGAACAATTTATATCCATCCATGGCAGAGCACCAGTCATGCAAGCTATCCCACCACATCTCTGTTATTCCAGTTATATCATAGTTCCTTGTCTGCATCAGTACTACCAATTCTTCCTGCTTGTTTCCCAGGCTCCTCACATTCATGTACATGCACCTAAAATACTGGGCCAATTGCCCTACTTTCCCCTGTCGATTTTCAGTTCTATTGCATCTACCTCCTTGCATTTTCTCCCAGTGTTTTCCTTCGCCACTTGCCTCAGGTATTAGGGCTTCATTAGGACACCTAAGACAATTATTTGATTTCCCCCACCATGTTCCAACTACCCTCTCTTTTATTCCCAGTGTTACAGTCCCAGCACCCCCCAAGTTCCATCCCTTCCCCCAGGTCTCCCACATTTTGACTTCCCTATGGGCTTTGGTCTCCTTCCCCTTTCAAGCCTAGTTTAAGGCCCTCCTCATTAGGTTAGCCAGTCTGCATCCGAATATGCTCTTCCCCTTCCTCGACAGGTGGAGTCCTTCTCTGCCTAGCAGTCCCTCTTTCTGGAACAGCACCCCATGGTCAAGGAAGCCAAAACCCTCCTGATGACACCATCTTTGTAGCCAAGCATTCACTTCCAGAATGCATCTGTCTCTGCTCAGACCCCTACCCTTGATCGGAAGGATCGAGGAGACCACCACATGTGCTCTGGACTCCTTCACCCGCGCTCCCAGAGCCCTGTAGTCACTTTTGAGCTGCTGAGGACCACCTCTCACAGTATCATTGGTTCCAACATGGATGAGTAGCACAGAGTAGTAGTCAGAGGGGCAGATGATTCTCGACAATCCCTCCATAATGTCTCAGATATTGGCCCCTGGCAGGTGGCATATCTTCTGAGAAGCCTTTTCAGGGTGACAGATGGGTGCCTCCGTCCCCCACAGAAGGGAGTCCCCAACCACCACAACCTGATGTTTACTCCTGGGTGTGATGGTTGTGATCCTCCCAGCCTCAAGGCTGCATGGCTTCTACTCTTCTCCCTCATCCATCATTTCTAGCGCCACGTAACAGTTCTTCACCACAACGGAGGGTGCGATGGGAGCAGGGGCGGAGCACTGTCTGCTGCCAGAGGTAACCAGCTGCCAGTGTGCTCCCTCTCCATCCTTCTCCAGTGGTGCAGCAGTAGTCTTCAGCACCTGGATAGCATCCTCATCTTTGCACGCCTCCTCATGGATGCTATTGAGGAACTTCTGTGGGGCATGGATGCTCCTGAGCCTAGACACCTCCTCCTGTAACTCTCCCACCTGCCTCCTGAGAGATTCCACCAGAAGGCACCTGTCACATTGATTCATCTCCCCAGCCTGAATGTCTGTGACAGGGAAATGCAGGCCACAGTCCCTGCAAGTCCACACCAGGATCTGGGTAGAGACATCCATGGTCAGAATGCCTGTCTGGCTACAGGCACAGGTGGCGGAGACAGAAGGGACGCTAGTGCAAGCAGTGCGGCTCCTCTTCACCATTGTGGCTTCATCAACTCCTTCCCAATCCCCTCTCAAACTTCCCTGTTTGCAGTCCCTTGGTTGGTCAGCCACTGGTTTTTAAGGCCTTCTCGCCTAGGTCAGCCCTTGCACCTCATTAAGCACACAGGGAAAGGATGATCACACGGCTGATTGAAGTTGGTGATCAAAGGTGAGCAGAAACCAATGGTACAACCAGCCCCCAGACAATCTCACAATCACAGTCCCAATTCCCACAGTAACTGACAAACAACAGAAATCATCTGTAGGGAAAGACACAAACACACAGTCAGCAATTCCCTCACCCAAGCTTTGCTTTCTCCCTTGCTTCTTCACCTAGGGGATTGCCTTCGCCTCCTTCTCAGGGCTTCACCAACTCCTTCCCTCTCCAACTCCCATGTTTGCAGTCCCCTGTTCCCAGGTCATGGGATCAGGTCACACTGTTACAGCAAATCAAAGCTACACTGAAGACATCTTCATCATCTGGACCCACAGTAGGAATGCCAGATTGAGCAATACTGTTGTATTGTTTCATTGTAAACCCTGCCCCATCTGTCGGTACCCATCTGCTGTCTCCTGCCTTATGTTTAGTGTGTAAGTCTCTTGACACTGAGACCATCCTCTTGCTCTGTGTTTGTACAGCGTCTGGCACAGCGAGGTCCTGGTCCACAAGCAGAGCTCTACAGAAATACACGTAATAAGAAAGCGTGCAGGATGTTTTCTACAGGAGACGAGAGCTCCGATTTAGTATTCTGCCCCACATTCTGTCTTACATTCCCTCCTGCCCCTGCCCCAGTTTCACTGGAACGTGATGTTCTTCACTGCCTATTCTATAGCATGCTATACCCCAGAGGTAGCTGCATTTCTCTGGTGGGTGAAGCCTCCAAATGAAACATCTCCTACTCCATAGCCATGTTCTGACTGGCCTTCCTCTCTGGCACAGTGTGATTGGAAGCCTCTTGAGAAGCATGAGTTGCCGGATCTGTAGCACTGACGTCCAGGTGCCCTGGACCTGGTATGCAAGAGGGACAAGCCCAGGACATTGCCACACAACTACATTTCCTAGTACCACACAAAAAAATCTTTATTTGTTTTGTGATATTGGGCTTCATTCACCACTGCACTAGATTTTCTCTGGCTTCGCCTCATTAATTTCAGGGTGATTCCACCAGCGGAGAGCTCTCGCCATAAGTTCCAAAGGGGCAGCCATGTTAGTCTAGTAAAGCAAGCAAAGCAAGGAGTCTTGTGGCACTTAACGACTAACAGAATTATTTATTGCATGAGCTTTCATTGGAGAAGATCTCACTCTGTCAGATGCTTTGGAGCTCTTCAAAGCGTCTGACAAAGTGGGATATTCTCCCACGAAAGCTCATGCAATAAAGAAATCTGTTAGTCTTTAAGTGCCACAAGACTCCTTGCTTTTTTTTTTCTCTCTGTATGAAGAGCACTTATCTGGCCAACATTACTTTCCTCTCCATGGTGCCTCACCATCTTTCTAGTGTAGTTAGTGCCCCACATCTGTGTACAGCTGGGCAATGCACCACAATGCACAGATGTACCCCCAATGCACAGGTGGGGACTGAGGCCCAGAGGGAGCAAGGGCTGGATTTTTAAACGTATTTAGGTGCCCACAAATGAAGACTGGCCCCTGGTGGGGCTTTTCAAAGTACCTGAGTCCCAGTGATTTAAGTGGCAGTGGGGTACTTTGGAAAACCCCGCTTAGGCACCTAGCTGGATTTTCGAGATCCTAAACATTGAACTAGAATGGAAGAGCCAGAGATGGGAGGCATAATACAGCAGGCGAGGTATGAAGCCTGGCTGTTATAAAAAAGTGTTAGCAGAAGTCAGGCTGTGGCCCTGCGTGCAGATACACAGAAACTGGCAAAAACAGAGCTGTGGTACAAAGATAACCTGCAAATGGGCTAGAGTTTACTTAATTGTCCTTCTGGAAAAATGAACCCCAATTCCTATGGAGAAACAGCTGGAGACTAAGGATTCAGTCTTTAGGGACTCACGGCAAAGACTACTGAAAGTTACCCTCCCCATGTTCCAGTGCTAATGAGAACAAAAGCAATGAGCATTATTAAGTATTAACTTTATAAATCCCATGATGAAATAACCAAAATAATAACTACTATATATTCATACTGTGCTGTAGCTATTTTGTAGAAAGTGGAGTGTCACAGGAAGTCAGTATGGTTTGGGGCCCAAGTCACTTGGGCCTTGCCCTCTGATTGGAGCACACCTACATCGCGGTAAAAAATCCAGTTTATGTGACTGGCCCACTGTTACACATGGAAATCTGCTTCAGAATGGGAAATTGGATGCATCAGATGACATATTTCCAGTAGAGATGGGGAGATGTTAGTACCATTATACAAGGCACTGGTGAGACCCCATCTGGAATATTGTGTGCAGTTCTGGGCTCCCATGTTTAAGAAAGATGAAGTCAAACTGGAACTGGTGCAGGGAAGGGCTACTAGGAAGGCTGAGGGGAGATACAATTGCTCTCTTTAAATACACCAGAGAGATAAATACCAGGGAGGGAGAGGAATTATGCAAGTACAGTGCCACTGTGGACACAAGAACCAATGGATGTAAACTGTCCATCAGGAAGGTTAGACTTGAAATTAGATGCAGTTTCTCTAACCAGCATAGGAGGGAAGTTCTGGAACAGCCTTCCAAAGGAACCAGTGGGGGCAGAAAACCTAGCTGGCTTCAGGACTGAGCTTGATAGCTTTCTGGAGGGGATCATATGATGGGACAGCCTAGTTTGGCAATTAACTGATCTTTGACAACTAGCAATAAATATGCCTGATGGGCTGTGAAAGAATGGTAAATGGGGTGGGCTCCAAGTTGCTACAAAAAATTCTTTCTGGTTGTCTGGCTGGTGAGTATTGTCCATTTGTTCAGGGTCTAGTTGACCACAGTATTTGGGGTCGGGAAGTAATTTTCCCTTGGGGCAGATTGGCAAAGGCCTGGGGGTGTTCCCATTTACAAGGAGATTGGTGACCAGCTGGTCTCCGTCACCACTGAAGATAAAAAGAAGAAATCCACTTGGTTTGCAGCCAGGGAGATTTAGGTGAGATTTTGATAAAGACTTTGCAACTCTCAGAGGAGTTGGGCTGTGGCCCAGGCATCCAAAGGAGATGGTGGAATCGCCACCATTACAGGTTTTTCAACAACAGGTTGAACAAACAACTGCCAGGGATGGTCATGGTTCACTTGGTCCTGCCTCAGTGCAGGGGGCTTGACTAGCTGACCATGTGACGTCCCTTCCAGCCTGGCATTTCCAGGATTCAATAAAGCAGGCTTTCTAACCCTTTAACCATGCTCATGGTTCCTTCCTGAACCCCCTCCAATTTACCAATGTCTGCAGTATTCTAGCCTCAGCCATAACACCTGTGAAAAATACAAAGGTCAGATAACCTCTCTACCCCACTCACAGTTTCTCTGTTTATGCATTGTAGGGTTGAATTAGCTCTTTGGCAGCAGTAATACACTGGGAGCTTACATTCAGCTGATTATCTGTCTTGTCCTCCAGCCGTTTCTCTGTCTCAGCTTCGCAGATCAGCGGCCCCAGTCTGGTGAAAATAGCCTTCACTTTGGTCCTACATTTACATTTAGCTCTGTTAAACCACATACCGGTTTCTGGCACCAAACTCATAATCTCATCCAAACTATACCGTGAGCTAGCTTTATGTGATCAATTTTTCATAAACGCATGCTGGCTGGCATTCCTTATACTACCCTCTGTAATGGATTGTCCTTACCTCCAGCGTGCCCCCGTGTCACAGGGGCTGGCTCTGTAAGCAGTCCTCCTCTCTCATGCCCTTGGTGGCCTCTTCCTTGGCCTCATGATGGGTTTTCCCATATTCTCCCAGACTCACTTCTGTGTGTCCAGCAGCCTGGCCAAACATAAACTCCTCCTGAGAAGCAAAATGAAAAGCCCCAAATGGGCAAAAAGGTTCTTCTGCTTTTAATGGCATCTTTACAGCCCACCGTCTGGGCCCTGTTCCTCATCCTTTCCTAGCCTGCCTCTGTTAGTCTTATGGCTCTAGCATTCCTTCCCTTGGAGCAGGAGTTACATACCACGTCCAACTTGTGTCTTGCCTAAGGTGTCACCATTCTCCTCATCAGGACCTATGCAAGATCCCTCGTAGTTGGCCCTTTGTAGCCAGGACGCAACACCTGCACCTGCTGCTAGAATGAGTCACCCAGCTATGTTATGAAGGTTGACTGCCTCTCCATAGAAGTGAGAGATGAGAATACCTTCCGAGCTGCGTGCCCTTTCTAAACACTCTGATTCTGGAGTTGGAGGCGTGACTCTCAAGGTGGACCTGACCCATCTCCAGAGATGGCCAGATACCCCTTCCCTTGATTTGGCGCACTTCTCCCTCCACAAGTCCGTGTACCGGGAGAACAGAGTACAGGGGCAGGGGACAGAAATGCACACCAAGTACTGAAGTTGCGTAAGGCCCCCCCCGGCGAACGCTGCGGTGTTTGGACCGCGCCTACCTTAGGTCGGCCCCCCCCCCCCCTTTTTGGTTGGGGACAACCTAACATGGGGAATTCAATCACTTTTCTCCTAGTTTCTCTCCTGATACTAGGATGGGTGTTCCTAAGGCTCTCTTTTTTACGATAATAACCTGCCCGGGTTACCTCTAAAGAAGGGCCCTTCTGAGATATCCACTTCTCCCTTTATGACAACCTCCCTGAAGGAGTGTCTCTGATGTTTCCAAGCCCCAGAGGTGGGTTTGCCAAGCATCTAGGACTTATTCCGGGGCCCTTCATCCAGGCCCTCCATTCCCATGTGTCAACGGATGAAGGGGTAAGGGTCCCCACCCACTCCTTCCTCATTACCCCTCTTTTTGCATTAGCTTCCATATGGAGCTGGGACGCCTCCGTTTAGGGCACCCCTTATCAATTCTACCCATGCCATTTCCTGCCAATACGCCAATGGAGAAAGGCCTCATGCCTATCTCCCATTTGGCCAAGGGGCGATGTGCTCCGCGCCCCAGTCTAGGTTAATAATTTAACCCAATTCACCTTCCCCTTTTGGGGTTGAGGTGGCAAGGGCAGCAATTATTCCACCCTTGCCTTTTGCTTGCAGCTGTGGGAATCTGTTGCCCTGGATCATGACTGCCTTTCTCAGGAGTCGATTTTCTAGGAAGGGGCAACCATCCTATACTGAACGGTCTTGCTGGTGACGAGGTTGTTCTTTGCCATTATGATATAGCAAATTCCCCGACAATGAACCAGGGACTGCCCCTGTTGGGGTTAAAGTCTCCTGACAGAGTGGCAAATGACCCCTTGGCACTCTCATGCATGCCTCCTCCCGAGGATCTTGCACTTGGTGGTGTGTCCGTAGGCATTTGCCTGATGGCCCACTGCTTCTTCACCCAGTTTGGGGGCTGTGCCGTTTGAGGGTAGCTGTGCTGAAGGCGGATAAAGTTCTAACTTCGCTCACCTTGCACAGTACGGCTATCAGTCACCTAATACTGAATGTATCCGAGCAGCGCTCAAAGAAGAACGGTGGGTTACTTACTAGTAACTGTCCTTCTTTGAGATGGGCTGCTCGGATTCGTTCAGTCCCCTCCCGCCATCCCTGCTACTCAGACTTAGCAATTAATATATATGGCCAGGGAGTGTTGGCTGCCAGCCCTGTCCTGACAGGCTAAGGCTAAAAATAGTTGCGGCCAATCATGTGCTGTGGCATGTAGACACCTAATATAGAATGAATGCGAGCAGCCCATCTCGAAGAAGGACGGTTACTGGTAAGTAACCCACTGTTCAGTCAATCGCCCCTGGAGGGAAGGAGAAAAAGGGAAATAAACACACGACAGGGAGGGAAAACTGAAACAAAAAGGGGGCGGGTGGAAAGGACAGCGTTCAGCACACAGAGGAGGCATGCTGGGCTCACTAGCCCATGGGGAAGAAAGCGAAAAAGGGAACCACAAGGGAAGAAAAAAAAGCAAGGAGTCTTGTGGCACTTCAAGACCAGTCTTTAAGTGCCACAAGACTCCTTGCTTTTTTTGCTTTACTAGATTAACACGTCTGCCCCTTTGGGACAAGGGAAGGAGACTGCTTGTTTGGCAGGCAGAGAAGGCAGGCTGGGTTCAGTAGCCCACATGGAGGAAGGTGCCTGGCGGGGTACAGGAGCAATGAGTGACCCCTTCCCTGCCTGACCACCTGTTGAACCCCCAAGGCAGCCTTCCCCATGGCTCCTTGCCTGACACCTGGTGGAGCCGCTCTCTGGCCAGGCTGCTCTGACCCCCTGACGATGCATAGGTGCATGGGGAGGTGGGGGGCAGAAATTTAAAACTCCTGGCCAGGGCTGCAGCAGCAACAAAGAGGAAGCTGGGCTGGGGGAAGGGCAGGGTACTGGAGCAGCCTGCTCCAAAAAGTTGCTGCGGCTTTGCCACCAGCCATCCCTGGCCGATTCAGGGCCTGGGGGCAAGGTGACCTCTGTTCACCCCTGGGGTGGCCGGAGGTGAAGCGGCAGGAACTCTTCCGAGCGGGCTGCTCCAGGGCCCCACCTCCACAAGCCACAGCTTGGCGCTGGCTGCTGATCTCCTCCCTCCTCCTGGGGAGCTGTGGCTGGCTGAGGGTGCACGGGGAACGCTGCTTCACCCCTGCTGAAGGGAGAGCAGGCAGCACAGCCTCTGACCCTGGAAAGCTGCAGCCTGGCACCACCCCAGGAGTGCTAGCTCAGGCAAAGAAGGAGGCCCCTTACTGCTTGGGGCCCTAAGCGACTGCCTGCTTCGCCTACCCCAAAAGCTGCCTCTGGTCCCACAGCTTGCTCACAAGACCCAGGGTTCTTGCGGCCCTTTCAGGCTGAGAAGCTAATTGCGGCATGGACCTATTTCTCCTCAAAGTGGCTAGTTACCCTTTAACTCTTTATTAATCACAGCAGCCACTCCTTTAGCTTGCCAGGGGTCATGGTCAGATTGACAGGCTTGCAATTGCGTGGCTCGTTCCCTTACCTGTTTTAAATGCAGCAGATTCCATTTATTAGCTTGCACAACCTGGCTAGTACCTGGCTGTTCCCACTAAGCAAAAAGCCGGGTTGTGAGGCAGTGGCAGGGAGGGAAGGGCTGGGCTGGGCTGGGCTGGCTGTCCTTGGCTTCCACCCTGCAAATTTCCCTGCAGTCAGGACAGAAGCAGGGAGGGGAGGCTGCAGCCCAGATATGGAGGCTTTTGATAAGGAGTGAGAGTTCTCTGGGGTTGTACCATTCCTCTTCTTATACCTTACGATTTCTAGCTTCTGATTTATGTTCATTACTACTCATTTCCCTTTTCTTCTATTGATCATATATTCCTTTTCAGAGACCTCCTTTCCCCCTGTAAGTCAGGTCCCTTTATAACCAGCACAGCCTCCCTCCTGCATTGGTGGGACTGGGCCTTTTTGGGCATCTAGTGTAACATCTTGGACATTCCCAGTGATCATTCCTATTTTCCTGACTGAATTCTTCCTTCCAGTGAATCTGACCTACAATTGTTTTCAGCTTTGCAAAAATGGCCCTTTTAAAACACCAAGGTTCACTGGTCAGGTGTGTATTCTGCTTTCATGTTATCTGTGTGATCGAGTCACGACCACATCTACCTAACCTACTGCTCATTTTTAGTTCCTCTTTACCTGCCAAGATGAGGTCTAGTGCCGAATTCCTCTGTGTTGCCTGCTACACTTTTGAAATAGAGAATTTGACCTATAATATTTAGAAGTTCTAGAGATGTTTCAGTACTGATGCCATGAGACCTCCCGCATCTGTTCATGAAACAGAGGTTCCCCCATAGGAACACTGCCCTTCAGCTACAAAGTGTCTTCATGGAGACCAAACAGGAAATGGGAATTCAAAGTTTCCCAGGGTGGGAGAATAGGAGCTATTTCCTGGTCACATGGCCAGGGTGCTGCAGAGTGTGACTGTCCAGAGTGGTCACAATAGAGCATTCTGGGATATCTCCCAGGGGCCAGTAACATCAATTTGCATTATACTTTGCCTACACTGATGCTAGCTGTTATAGGATGAACATCTGTGCACCATGGGTATGATCTATAAGAATTTTTTTGTTCACTTTTACACTCCGATTGTATTTTTTATGCCAATTACACCATGCCATTTTTAATGGATGCTCATAACCTAGTCTACATGATTAGCATGATATTATGTTTCCTACAACTTCATGCATGTGCACAGATGTGCAACATGTTTTCCATTGCTAAATGGGGAGGTGGACAGACAGAATTTTCTCTGCAGCAGTGAGCAAGCAAATACCTGGAAAAGGCTCAAAGACATACTAATTGAGGTGGCTTAGAGAAGACAAAGGGATCACCTCTGCCCAAAAGGGGGTGAGGAGGAGTTTGGGGACAGAGAAAAACTCTTGGAAGGGTTGAAAACTTCTAGCTGGGACTCTCCATCTTGAAATAATTCCCAGAAAGATCTGAGCCTTGCCTGGTTACAGACAGAGACTGGCTGTACAAACATGTGACAGCCAAACACTTTGAAAATGAACTCAAACTATGATGGGGATCGGCAACAGAGGCTCAGTGAGCCACCTGTGGCTCACTGGGCATCCCCTTCTGGCTCTGTGGAAGTCTCTTCCAGGGAGCCAGGTATGCCTGGGGATTCCTGACTTTCCCGCGCTCCCAGCACAACTGCATGAGCCGGAGCCAGCAAAGCAGTTGCACCATGGCTCCCTCATGCTGGCGGAGGGGAGGGGTGCGTGGGCAGCATATGATCCCTCCCTTCGCTGGTGGGGCAGAGCAGAGGGGTCCTGCCTACCAGCCGGCCATCCTTCCCGAAAGCGGCCGGGGGAGAGCTGTGGCTTGCAGAGGCGGGGCCCCAGAATGGCCCCTCTGCATAGTTCAGGCCACTTCGACCCGGCCACCCCAGGGCTGAACAGGTCCAATCCAGGGCCTTGGGTGGCCGGGTTGAAGCGGCCTGAACTCTGCAGAGGGGCTGTTCTGGGGCCCCACCTCCGCAAGCCAAAGCTGCTTTTGGGAGTGACGGCCGGCTGCTAGGTGCTTTTGGGAGGGATGGCTGGTTGGTAGATGGGGTCCCACTGCTCCGCCCTGCCAGCAGAGGGAGGGAGCACGCGTGGCCCATGCACCCCCCCCACCCGCACTAGGGGGCCACAGCGCAGCCAATGGGCTGGCTCTGGTGCATGCAGTTGGGGGGAATGGCTTTTCCCCCCTCCTTGGTTTCCAACCCCTGAACTATGAGGTCAGTTAAAGTAGATATTAGGTTAGCATGCATGTTTTATCTTTTATTTCCTTGTGGTCTCTCCTGACTCATTTATATTGTGATTCTGCCATGATTGGCCACATTCTCACTTAGAATCTGATATATAAATTAGTACCAGGTAGTTGTTTTATCTAAAGCTGTGTGATGTTCAGAAGGTGGGAGGGAAGAGGGCTGGGCACAAGCCATTTCCTTGTTAAATGGACGGACTGTGTCTGGTGCTTGGGAGTGGACCCCAATCTCTGTAGACAGTGGCTCCTGGTATGGTACCTGGGGCCAGGGATGCTTGCTGGGGGACTGTCCCTCACAGTACTCAAGGGTCATACACGCATTGCCTCAATGAATTATATGCAAGAGGCTGGAGTGGACTGACTCAGGAGTCAGTGGTCACTTGGCAAAGCTGGGTGAATCAGGGTTCAGGAGTGGGAATAGGGGAGGTGACAACAGCACACGGGACTGGATCTGAGGAGCGGCCTGTCACCCTAGCTCCACGCATAGAATATGATTTCAGCGCTAAGCCTATTGCAGAGGTGGTTTTATTAAGCTGCATTTTACCGTGATTTAGGTTGGTAAAACTGACGTGCCGATGAAGACACAGACTTTAGGGGGTTAGCGTAAATCAGGCCTCAGTAACTATGCTGGCCCTGTGTTGTCCCCTGATTAGCAAACAGAGCAGATCCAGACACCAAGACTAGCTGAAAACCATCCCTTTCTCTCTCCCTTTCCCATCAGGTATTTGGTCTGTTTTCCGAGTCCTTAGTAGCAGGGCCTTAGCTACCCAAGGTCCTCTGCTTCTCCTTATTGTTGAGTACTTGATCTATTTAATGGTCCCGTGTGACAGGATGTTGGCTACCCCGAGACCCTTTTGCTCTAAAGTCCTTTTTCAGATGTTAACTGGGCTGTCCATGTAGCACGTGATATTCCCTGCACTCATGACCTTGTCCCCAAAGCAATGCTTTGCTAAAGGCAGATCAGGGTTATTTAGAACTTGTTTTTCTAATTAATTTTGGGAAGGACAACAGGGACTGGCTATCATGTAAATACTGGCAAACGGTAACCTGGGCACCTGATGGTGTGCTGTCGTACAGGGTCAGTTGAGCCAGGTGAGTTAGTCTTGGATTCACCAATCCACAATCTAGTTCAGCAAAAGAAGCAAGGAGTCCTGTGGCACTTAAAGTTTAACAAATTTATTTATTGCATGAGCTTTCGCGATAGAAAATCTCACTTCATCAGGCATGAAGTGGTTTTTTCTCTCAGGAAAACTCATGCAATAAATTAATTTGTTAGTCATTAAGTGCCACAGGACTCCTTGCTTCTTTTGTTGAACTAGATTAGCATGGCTGCCCCTTTGGAACTTGTATATTTGTTACTCTCTAAAAGTCCACCAGACTCCTTGTTTGATTTGCTGGACTAGACTGACATTGCTGCTCCTCTGGAACTTGTCATACTTGCACAGCTAGCGCCGCATGCTGCACAGGGCCAGAGAAGGGCTATTAGTGCTCAGGGGCTGAGGCGCTTTCCTCTTCTCTTTGCTTTCCTCTCTCAGCCACCTCTCATCAGCTTCTTTGACTCCAGGGGCTGGCATTGCCTTCCAGCATGGCCCATCTCTAGCTGTATCTTCCCAGCTTCGCACATCAGTATTGAATGTTTTCAAGTCCCTCTTTCCAATGTCCCTAAAACTGAGCCTGGGTTGGCCCACTTGTCTTGTAACATGTACAGGTTTTCCAGACTGGAGATCCTTGGAGTGTGGCCATTGTTCATCCAGAGCAGCTTACAAAGTCAACAAGGTGAACAATCACTGTGTTTAGTGATTAGATTTGGCTTTTTGTTTTCTCATGGTGTCAGGAATGTTGGTTTCCAACTTACTCCTTAAAATACAGTGAAGACAGTGGGAGTTGAAGGTGTCTAAGCTAATGTCATGCCTGCCATCCATGAGCAAGGTCTCACCACTGCACAGCTGCATGCTCTGAACACACATCAGACAATCCCATAATGTGGCGCTCAGTCTTTATTTCCTGTTATCTCACACACACCTGGCCAGTTGGTAGCTACCTTCCAATGCAAGAACTAAGCTATCTGTGAAAGAGCCAAGTTTTACAATACAGTTCAACCTGGAAGGCAGAACACATGCACAACTTCCAGGGTGCTGTTATCAACTGAAACGATGGTGCAGTCAACACACCTTGGGCCATAATTATTGTCTTCCTTCAGCTGATGGTTACGCCAAATTCATGGCCAGCTAGAAGAAAGCTACTGCAAAGCTGCTGGAACCCATCTTCATTGTGTGCAACAAGAGACCTCTGGAATAATCATATCTCATAATATAATGAATCACTGCCTAGCAGGGCCATCGCTGTTCTGAAGACAGGTTACGGTCAAGGTCGGGGTTGGGGCCTGAGCTAGGGCTGGGCCCCATCCACTGCCACGTGGCCCCATCCCTTGGGCCCTATCCAGCCCCCAGGCCCAATCGGGGAAATGGATTGGGCTCCTCCTGCTGGTAGCCTGACCCAGATCCAGCCCCTGCCAGTCAGTGGCAGGTGGCTCCAGCCTGGCCCCAGCTCCTTCCACTGCTGGGGCAGGACTGCAGCCTCATGGGCCCAGTGGCAGCAATGCCCTTGCTGCTAGGAAAGAGTACAATGGAAAGGGATCTGGATGTCATAGTGGACCACAAGGTAAATATGAGTCAACAATGTTATGCTGTTGCAATAAAAGCAAACACCATTCTGGGATAGGAGTATTGTGAGAAAGACACAAGTAATTCTTCCACTCTAGTCTGCCCTAATTAGGCCCCAACTGGAGTATTCTGTCCAGTTCTGGGCGCCACATTTCAGGAAAGATGTGAACTAATTGGAGAAAGTCTGGAAAAGAGCAACATGAATTATTAGAGGTCTGGAACACTTGACTTATTAGGGAAGACTGAGACAAGTGGGTTTCTTTAGTCTAGAAAAGAGCAGACTGAGGGGGGACATAACAATTTTCAAGTACTTAAGAGTTTGTCATGAGGATGAGGGAGTAAAATTGTTCTCCTTAGCCACAGACAATAGGATAAGAAGCAATGGACTGAAATTACAGCAAGGGAAGTTCAGGTTGGACATTAGGAAAAAATTCCTAACTGTCAGGGTGATTAACCACTGGAATAAGTTGTCTAGGGGGGTTGTGGAATCTTCATCACTGGAAGTGGTTAAGGGCAGGTTAAACAAGCACCTGTCAGGCAGGGGCATCGCTGGCGCTGGGCACCCCGGGGCATGTGCCCTGAACCTCAGCGCCAGTGCCCCGGATCTCCATCCCCCACTGGGGATTCAGGGCCTGGCTGCCCACGGCGGCGCGCCAGTGCCTGCCCTATTCCTGACCAGGGGACGGGGCCTGGGCCCATGCCCTGGGTCCCTCCTGCAGCCAGCGACACACGTGCTGTCAGGGATGGTTTAAGAGGGTCCTTGGTCCTGCCATGAGTGAGGAGACTGGACGCCATGACCTCTCATGGTCCCTTCCAGTTTCTATAGTTCTATAAATACAGCGTGGATCAGGTAAAGCACTGGTGTTGGGAGACCAGCTGCTGCAAGCGCATGTAAACAGGACCATGGTGAAATGTGTTTCAGTTTTTAGGCCAACCTCATGTTTAGATACTGCACGTTGGGATCTGCATGTTAATTGGTAGCTTTCGGTTAAATTCCTAGCCCAACAATCACCCAGGTTTCCCTAGTTTCCTGCTACTAGCCCAAACCAAGCAGGAATCAGGCCATAATCTGAATTTTCTGTTGACTCTTAGCCCTGATGAAACCAGCTAAATTCACATCTCTGGCAAGTTAAGTCCTTGGCAGCCACAGAACAGATATAGCCTCATAGCACACCCACTTCCTGCAAGAGTTTTTCAGCCCAACTTCCCGGGCAGTGCAGCCTAGCTCTTGTCCTTTTTGCACAGCCTGGCAATGGTCTCCAGAAGAATTGTGGCAGGTTTTGTGATGTGGGCTTTTGTCTGTGATCTGGCCTGTGCCCATTCATGTGATAGTGCGACAGCGGCCTCCAGACGAGCTGTACTGAGATAACGTAAACAGGGCAAACGGTGAAGAATGGGTAGGCAAAGCTCAAAATACTAGTGGTTTTCTTCCATAAGATATATCGAAGCAGCAACAAACAGCTTCTGAGTGAGCTCATTGGCCATTCGATAGACAATTCAATAGTTCCCTTAAAGCCATCCATCCCTTTGGCATGCACTGAGACAGTCAAGTCAAATATAAGGGGAATTATTGAAAATCTTTAACATATGTAATAAAGTCCTACCAATCCCAAAGGTCAGACACGTTACCAAACAGGTCAATAATTAGTTCAGATCATACCCAAAAACAAGCTTAAAGCCAGTATTTATTAACTAAGCTAATATTTATTCTAAAAAAATGGAAAGTAAAGGTTAAAAGGTCAGTACACATACAGATTGGGCAAGTAAAAGGATTGATAGGCTACTTACTACTGAAATTTCAAAGAGAAATAAAAATAATAGTATTGTTACATTCAAGTTTTATCTAAGGCTATGTCCACATGTAGGCTTTAAAAAAAAAGGTAGGTCCACATGACGTTTTGTTGTTTTGATATGACAAGCTCCATCATATTGAAACAACAAAACTTGAATTGAAACACTAAAACTTGATAGGTAACTGAAACAGCCGTTGAAACGAAACAACGCCATTTGGATGTGTTGTTTCAAAACAAGATTGTTTCGATTCAACTGCTTTGACCTTCCCCCCAGGATGCATGGCATCCTGGAAGGAAGACCCTCCCCTCAGCACTCTGGCCAGGGAGTGGATCATCACTCTGGCGATAGAGGGGGGACACAACAGGGGTGAGGGGAAGAGATCACTGGGTGCCTGGCATTCCCTGACATTTGCAGAGTGGCAGGGACAGGGCTTCCTGGGGGCTTGGCATCCCCCACCACTGGCCGGGCGGCAGGGGATGCGGAGCGCCTGGCTATCCTTGTCCTCGCCGTCCAGCCAGTGGCAGGGGATGCTGGTTGCAGGGGGATCCCTGCCCTGGGGGCTCTTTTTCCCTTGCCACTGCCTTTCCTGGGGAGAGCCAGGCAGGGGATTGGGTGGCAACATAGCCCTGCCATGGGGCAATATTGCCACACCTCCCAGATTGCCCCTCTCCTAAATCAAACTAGCAAATCCTGTGTCTGTTCTTGCTAGTTCCATTCCCCCCCCCCGAACCAGTTAAATCGATTTAGATTGAATCGCTATAATGACTTTTATATCGATTCAGCATAAATCAGTTCAACATGAATCGCTTATACAGTGTGTGTGTGGGGGGGGGGGAGACATAGCTTTAATGTTCACTTGTTCCTTTTGATCTCCTAATCAACAGAACAGTGTGAGACATGAAGTGGGATTCTAGCCATGAAATCTCATCTGACAAATAAATTTGTTAGTCTTTAAAAAGGCCACAAGACTCCTTGTTTGTTAGATAAGAGAGCAGTTTATTTACACTGCTAATCTCTTAACAAGGCATATGTAAACAACACCAAATAGCTATATATAATGTATTTGCATATCCAAATTCTACTAGGGCAGTGGTCTGCAACTGGTCAGTTGTGACCAACTCCTATATGACAGTTGCCATTAAAAAACCTATGAGCGGTGTGTCCTCTGCTGGCAAAAGGTTGGGAAACATTGTCATACAGAATGACCCTCACTACCATTATATTTTCTTATAACGTCTCTAAAGATCAGATTTGGTCCATGCAACTTGCCAAGTTGCTTAGTTTTTTCTGGCCTAGCATCACACATGGTTTGTAGCTAATCTGCACCCTGTATCACCCCTGCTATCTCTCAGGGGTGAAGAAATTTCTCGAAGACCAGAACTGTGTGTTACTTTGCACTCTTGTGATCTGAGCTGTTTTGCTTTCCTGGAGAATTTGTAGCTCTCATTTCCCATTTCTATTTCTGAGTCCACATTTGGGTGAGAAAGATACATTCACTAATCAGGAAGGCCATTTAAGAGGGACTAACTGCAGATTTTCCCCTGAAAATGAAGGGAGAAAAAAAAGGAAAATGTGTACCAGAATGTGACTGGAGTCATTGTTCAACAGCTTGAGGAAGGTAAGATGTATTAGACCATTTATTTAATCTTTCTTTGGCTTCTTTTTCTCAACAATTTAGCCTTGCTGAGTGGCCAGTATTGACAGATATTGGATTCCTAACCCAGTCTCAACAAACTTGGGCTGCACAAGCAACCACCAAGTGCTGTTCAGTCTGTCTGAGAACTTTTCTTGCACCTGAGAGGAGCCAAGCAATACAAATGCTGGCATGTGTTATAGAAGAGACATGTCAGATGATCACAATGTGTCCCCCTTGGCTTAGGATATATAAATTTGTCTTTACAGAAATGCAGCTTAGTCAGGTTTTTAAAAGAAAGTGATCAGACTTAGGGTTTGCGGGGAAGATTCTTATTTTAGCTGAGTTGGTTCAATCATTTCTTCCCAATACTAAATCATCCTTGGAATTGCCATAAAATAGAGGTGACAACAACCTACCTCAGAAAGCGTTGCACCTGACACAGGGGAATTCTACAGGAGACCTTCTCTTGACAGATACAGAGAAACTGATCACAGATCTAAAAGTTAGTGGCTGTTTGGGTAAAAGACACCATGACTTGATTAAGTTCATTGAGAATAAACTGGCTCAAGTCCCAACCAGCACTATATATTTATATACTTGGGGCTTCAAAATGGGCTGTTTCATAAAGCTCAAAACAAGTTAGCAATACATCAGGAAAACGAAGTGGAATAAGAAAATATCCTTAGAACTAGGGTGCTGGAATGTTTGCACTAGGGCAGCTAGCATGACGCAGACATCATAGGGAAAAAGATTACACGTATTTTTGGTAGAGGAAAGTTCTGAAGATACATGAGAGCATGGAGTGGGATTTGCCATCAAGAATTTCTTTCTGAGGATAACTGGTCCACCTGCAAATGGATCACAGAGAATTTTGCATGTTCACATCAGAGGGTCCAACAAAATGTGTGGTGTATATGTGTGATAGAGTCCCCACAAGCCAGGCTCTTAAACTACAGCCAGTCAGGACACTAGTGTTTTGAAGTCTGCTTTCTTGGGTCTCCACACACCAGTGCAGCCACCTCCCTTCTCTGGCCTCGCACGTTCAGCACTCCTCTGCCCAAGCTGCTCCTGACACAGTGGTGGACTTTGGTCATCTGGCGATCTAGGCAAAGACCCATTGTGGGGTGCCCCATAGGAACTAAACACATAATTAAAGCATAACATTTTATTTTAATTCTATATATTACATCTGACAGCAATATAGGTATTCCAGCAGATGAATGATCAGTGATGTATTGAATCAATGATCAGATGGTGAATAGAGCATATAATATACCTCTCTAAAATGCCATTACTGTATCATGAACAAATTGAAATTTTTTCTTAATCTGAAAGGATTTTCCTACTTTTTCTCTTGCTAAAATCATAATAAGTTCTTGGAAATCAGCAGATAGCACAGTGTGTCTTCTTCATTGGAGAGGACGTGAGGGCTTTGAGGCTATGTCTACACTAGCAAATTAGTACAGGCTAAGCAAGCTTAGTCGGACTAATTTGAACCCTGGCTACACTAGCCAAAGCCAAGTTTGAACTTATTTCAAAATTTAGCTCGAACTAGCACAATATAGTCATCCTAGTTGAAACTAAATAAATTCGAACTAGTGGTTAGTTCAAACTAACCATGCTTTTTCCGTTTGAACTAAAAAGCACAACTAGTTCAAACTAAAGGTTAGTTGGAACTAAAAAATGTGCTTAGTTTGAACTAACTTTCAAACTACTTAGTTCAGACTAAGCAAGTCTAAACTAAGATTTTAGGCGTAGATATAGCCTTGTGACTTAGTAGAGCATAGGTCTGTCTTCATTAGTTTTGACTGGAAAATGCTACTCTACAGCTGCAACAGTTACAGGGCAACTTCAGTCATGACTCAGGGATGACTTTGGCACTTAAAACCTCTAGGGTTTTTTACAAGGAATAAGTTAAGAATTGAGTTGAACAGAGCACCACACCTAATAATATAGAAAAATAAACCCTAATAAGCCATACTTTACCTTTAGTTACTGTAGAGTTTTAAGGGAGATTATAATCCAATAAGGAGGACAGCATATTCAGAGCTGTAATAGAAGTCTTTATTGAAAGAGAACTGAGAGAGAGAGAGGAGACAGACAGGTTTTCCTAGCACCTAAACGACTCTCCCATTTATCACTATGGCAACCCCAATCACCCTAGGTAGTCCAAAACACCACAGTTACAAATTTAAACCAATCAGGAAATAATGCAGCAAGAGTCTCAATCCCAAATCTAACTAGACAGATAACAACAACACTGATTTAGGCCACTACAAAAGAAAAAATAATTAAAAATGTAATGCAGTTGGTAACTAGTTATGTGGTTTACTTTCTGCACTTCTCTGACTGTAGATGAGGGGGATCTGTTCTTGTAATTCATTCACTTTTTGTGTCCTAGTTACAGACACAAGTGTTTGGTTTGCAAACTCTGCAGAGGAATTGTGGTCTAAGATCTATTTTCAGCCAGATGCTTCACTTTTTAAAAAGGGTTTGGAATCTTCTTTGTAGTCTATGGTTTTGTAATTTTGGTTTTTGGAAAAAAATAAGTCATAGGTGCTGGAACTAAGGGTGGTGAGGCGCAGCATCCCCTGGCTTGAAGTAGCTTCCATTATATAAAGGGCCAGAACAATGGCAGCGTGAGAAGGGTATGATGATGTTTTTAAAGATCTTTCCATCATTAAAGAAATTCTCAGATTGTATTGTAACTTGATCATCTTTCACCACTAGCATAAATAACCGAATGCTGAACTACAAAGTTAAAATGAACATTTAAAAGTTTATTTAAAAAAGTGCATTAATTAACCAATAAAGAGGAGTAACATTAACAATGGCTCAAAAGTAACTAAATCCTAAATCTAAAAGAAAATCTTCAAAAATCACTGAAGTGTAAATATCTAATTAATAGCAGCATAAATCTATAATGAACAAATTTTGGCAGCTAAATCTTACAAATTAATCATATAGGTTTGGACCCCTGTGCACTAAAAGCTTTATACAAATTATATCAAAAATAAGTGAAAAGCAGGTTTCTAGGGTGTAGCTCTAAATTAAAAGTTTAGAAAGTGAACACCAAATTTTAATGAAATTCACAGAAGTACACAAGTTTAGAGGACTCTGGCCCCCTCAAATATATTAAAAAGTACAAAAGAAGCTAAAAATTTCTTTCCAAAAGAAAGACATAAACCATGAACATATTCACAACTGTAGTGGCATTTGTACATAACAGCCTACATGGACCTACTTGGTAAGGAAAAATTCTAACGAGCGGGATTTTAAAAAGTCAGAATAAATGACCACTCCAAAGAACTAAAAAATGAGGCCACTGGAAAGTCCCTGCAATTGCGCGCTGTCGACTGGTGTCACAAAGAGCTTACTCCTGCCTTTTTAGCAAGTCAGTGTGAAGGCGATGGGCAGAGAATGGGGAAATCTCCAGTGCAGACTATGTACAGGTCCTAATGGTGGTTTGCCTTCATGCGCCAAGACTGAAAAGAGCTGAGGCTTCCAGCCCAGCTGGTTCTGCTACAGGGGAACAATATTCTGTATTTTCATTTCTAACCGCCAAGTTGAGGTGGGGGCCCCTTACTGCATGGATCCCTATGCGATTACCTGCTTTGCCTACCCCTAAAGCCACTTGTAACGGGTTTCAGGCCACCTGCCCCTTTTTCACCCCTCCAGTCCCCCCTCCATGTCCAGGAATTCACAGAGGACTCATCAGACATCTCAGCGGCCACCCGTGCCTTACAGCAAGCCCTTCTTCCCAGCATCTTCAACGTAGCCTAATTCTAGCCACGATCAGTCTCAGGGCCCCACCCCCTGCCTCCAACATCCCCCCAGTGTGAGCCAGCTGTTCCCGCACTCACTGACAGCGTGGCTGGGGAGGTGGGGGAACTAGGCCCCGGGTCCAGGCAGCACCACGGCTGGGGTGGAGGCATCAGGCCCCAGGCTGGGGGTGAGGTCTGGAAGGGGAGGGGTTTGGGACGGGGATTGAGCCCCCCAGCAATGCCTCTGGCTCCCACCCCCTCCCCTGCCTACCAGAATGCGGCAGAACACCGCTCTGGGGCCTGCTGTTTTTAGGGGCCCAGCATTCGGACCCCTAAAAATAGAACATGGAGCTGGAATGCTGCATTCTGGGGCCTGCTGTTCTTCAATGGTGGGTCCCGGAATGCAGTGTTCTGGCTCCATGTTCTATTTTAGGGGGCCCAGCAGGCTGAGCCCCTAAAAATAGTGGGCCCCAGAATGGTGTTCTGTGGCATTCTGCCTTACTTTAACCCCTGTCCCTGCGTACCCCCAACAGGGCCATGCATCCCGCTTTGAGGTCAGATGCAATTCACAGCCAGTGTGGAACTCAGAAAGGATATTAGTTCTCAGAATTACAACGTAGTAAAGACTTTGTGAGCAGATTTAATTAGAAGTTACAGCAGCAACCACCTGAGGAGCCCCAGAGTCCCATACTTGGGCTCTGCTCCCAGCAAACCTCACACAGGCACTAGCCCTTTCTTCCAGCCAGTCCATCACACCCTTTTCTGAGCCATACTCTGCCCTTCCCTAGTCCTTTATGTCCTTCCCAGGCAAGGTGGCCACTCCTCTTGGTCTCTGCCTACCACAATCTGTAACTGACCGAGCCAGAGAACGGGATCCTAGCTAACTCTGCATACATGTGTCTGGAGGGAGGTCCATTTGCCCTCTAATGGTCTATGAAATGATCACACACCCAGGACCCCGCACTGAAATACATGCGTAACATATGGGGAAACTGAGCCAGACACATAGCTCTCAAATGAAACCTCTAGAATATCTCCATTTCAACATGGTATGCCCCAACACTCTTCCTTCTGTCATTAAGGATCAGTTTCATGACCCATTGAATACCACTATCAGCAAGATTTTGAAACATTAATAGGTTTTTCTTGCTAGGGGGCTTCAGTGCAAGGATGGAGCTGATCTTAACACAGGGACGGTCTGGTCATTAGAAACCAGTAAGATGAATGGAAACAGAGACTGCTAGAATTTTGTTCCTATCATGACTCCTATGTAACAAAATTTATTCTTCCAAACAAAGCTGCAACACAAAGTGTCTTGGCAACTTTGGTGCACACCAAGGTCAGATTTAAACCAAAGAAAATACACAGATCTATAGTGAAATGATGTCCTTGTATTACCATCAGTACCACAGTGGACAAAGAAAAGTCCCAGCAGTACAAGAACATACTGCATTGAGCCCTTGATGCCAAGATCTGATGGAAAGCTCTTCAATCTTGCAAAACATGGCTCTAAAACCAAGACTCAGGAAGCCCTTATTTAACTGTTCTTCACTGATGATGCAGCAGCAACAACCCAAACAGAAGCCCATCACCAAAACCTTAGGGAGAGGTCTTCTAAAGCCTCTTAAGACTTGAAGCTCACAATAAGGTCAAAAAGATGAATGTAATATGCCAAAGAGCTGATGAAGTACCTGCTATTAACATCAGTAATTAGGAACCTGACATGGTGAACGAGTTCACAAATCTGGGGTCTACTCTTGCACTGGAAACGGAACTCAACATCCATATCAGAAAGGCTGTTGTGGCCTGGGCCTCCTGGGATAACCTCCTGAATGTGCAAAAGTCAGGGCAAGCTGCAAAACCAGGGGTCAGACCCCCAACACACTGACAGGTGGTACTTAAACCAGTCTCCCAGTTAGTAAAAAAAACATGCTTCTGATACTCCACACTGGTCATCACCATGCATCACAAAATAGAAACAGCCCCCTTACTGCACATCAGCTCTTCCCGTCCCCACGTAGCCACTGGCTTTCTTAAAGAAATAGGTTCCCCTGACCCCAAAGGGCCAGCTATATCACCCAGAACAATACAGGCTTGGATCTTACCCAAAATACCACACTGTGAGCCTATCCTTTAGTGACTACAACCAAAGGTTTTTATATGAAAAGAAAAGAAACAAAATATGAGAGATGTTAAAAGGTCAAAGTGAATCACATACTTACATATGATTTAGAGGCCACAGAAAGCAAGTACCTGAAGAATTTGGAGTTTGCAGATTAGTCCAATTCCTCTCAGGTAGACATCCAGCACCTGGTCCTTTGTTCAGTGGCAGCAGAATAATTCCAGAGGAGGATGTTGGTTGTTGGTTGGAGACTGAAGACAAAATGGAGATGGGGGCCACTGCCTTTTTATTACCTCTGTCCTTCCCCATGCTTTGCAGTCTTTGCCAAATCAAAATGGAGTTGACTCATATGGTCAGTCTGGGTGACTCACCAAGCAGGTTTCTCCCTGGTCCACTGTCCCTGGGAGCTTCCTTAGTGGGTCATTAAGAGGACAATGGTTTTGCAGCCACCCAATCTGGGAGGGCCCAGGAATCAAATAATTTAGAACATGAATAGAACAAGCATATTCCTAATTTCTAATACAGATATGACACTCACATGAACCATAGAATCACCCCTAGCAGATTACAGCCTTTCCCTTGGTACCAAACATGGCATTTCACATATGGATTATTGCAAATGTAAGTGGAGTATGAACCCACTATTGTGGGGAACTCTCCTGGCATATACACCACCCCAGTGAAGGTGGGTAGCAACAGGGTCTGAGTTCTTGCTCCCACTTTTTTTACCCTGAGACCAGTCTGACCTCATGGACCCCACTCTCACTCTCCTGCATGGTGGAGTCCCTACAAGACTTGACCCAGAGTTCCTGGGGGCTTGACACCCAATCTTGTTGTAGTCATTCAGGACAGGGGCGAGGGCATCTCCGCTCCAGGATGCTGACTGTACTGGGGGCTTCCCTGGCCCGCCAATCACCGTATGCAATTCAAAGTAATACAATTTGTTAAACAAACAGCAATCTAGAATCAAATAAAAAATTAAGAAAAGAGGAGAAAGGTTGAACACCCAACAAGTCCCCTGCCACAGGGACATCACAAACAGAGTCTCTGGAATGTAAAGGATGTTCTCATTTTGTTTTTACATGTTGTAGGCCCTCTGTCCAGGCCTGGCAGCACTGCTGTGATCCAGGGAGCCAGAGGCACAGGCTCTGGCAGTGGCCACTCGTCCCCAAGCTCGAGGGCCCCAGAATCTGTCCCCTTTCACTGTTCCCCAGCTGCTCACAACACCCAGCTCCAGATGGCTCCATTCCTGCCTCCCAGCCCTGCTGTGCTTCAGCGTGGCTCTCTGGGAGGCTCCTTGGTCAATCCCCTCTGGTTCTGCTGCCGTGGGTCTGCACAGATGAGATCAGCTCCTTGGGCTCCTTATCTGGCCTCCTGCACCCAGCTCCAGCTGACTCCAGCTGCAGCTCTGCTCTGTTCAGCTGGGCTTGGCTCTCCCCTGCTTCAGCTGCTGTGGGTCTGCTCTGCACAAATCAGCTCACCCCAGCTCCCTTGCCTGGGTCCTCTGGCTCCCAGCTGCTGGCTGCTTAGTGCTTCCCCTTAGCTCTATGTCACAGAGAACCCAGAAAAGCCTGTTGGATCCCCTCTGTTCACAGCCCACCAGGACTCTGCTACGGTGGAGCTTTCTCCCATTCACCCGGGTCTCCACGCTACCTGTAGCCAGCTTCCAAATCCAGGCCCAGAGGGTCCGACCCTTGCTCTGTCTGGTGTCCCTTGGGGGGGGGGGTCCTCCCCCTACGAGGGTCCCAGCCGTCCCAATCAGCAGTGACACTCAGCCAGTGTAGCAGTCAGAGGGTTTATTAGCAATCCACTTTGCACAGCAGCTAGGACAGTTGGCTCTCAGATCAACCAGGACGGCTGACAGTAAACCCCCAGGACGAGCCCCAGAGGTCCTGCCCCTCCGACCTCCATCTTCCTTCTTCCCTTTTCTCCCCTTTGTTCTCCTCTCTATCCAGCTGCCCTGCCCCTGGTCTAAACCAGCTACAACCTGTCACCCCCAGGGGGTCCAGGTAAGGTCGCACTAAAGCCTCTTCCCCCCTAGTGGTACCTATAGTTATCACATCCCTGTGTCCCATCACCAGAATACCATCACCCAAGAACAGGAACAGAAAAGAAGAACCACAGTAACCCAAGAGGTTTTCTTACTTCATCACACTCTGCCCCACATACTCTGGCTGACCCAGGCCTGTCCAGCCTGCAGTTTAGGCTCAGGGGCTGGGGAGCACCCTCCTGGCTCCCCCATTGGCCTGTCCAGCCAGTCAATCAGACTATCCTGGAACACTGGCCCCACCCATGGGCCCTAGGGTCCTCCTTCCAGACTGTAGTGGCCAATCAAAAAGGCCCATGCAGATTCAGTAAGGGACTGTCAGTCTCCTTACACAAATATAAAATATTAATATGAAAGATAATCATAAAGAGTCCCCTAGACCCAGACAGTGTCACACCTACTACAATATGTTGTGCACAGATTTGGTTACTGGCTCCTAAAATTTGCACAAAAGAAATTTTTTGTGCACACGGCCTATGAAAAATTAGAGGGAACATTGATAGAGTGAGCAAACATTAAATGGATAAAACACACAGATCTTCATATCAATCAATTCATAGATGTGTTATCAGTTCACCTTTGTACAAGAGCAAGACATGGACCTTATCCTTCCATCAGGAAGAGAGGCACAACAGCTTTTGTATGTGACATTTTCATCAAATTTTTGGTCTCCCCTGGAGGGACAGAGTCACTAGCACTGTGGTCCTCAAGCTGGCCAGGATACCCAACATTCAAATACAACTTAAAAAGAAACGTCTCAGCTGGCTTGGGCAAGCATGTTGAATGAACAATAGGTACCTCAGAAAGGCCATCTGCAAAAGCAAAGATGATGATTAGATGATCACAATCATCCCTCTAGATGCAAAGTCTATGGGTTTCTAATTTATACAACCACATAATAAATGTGGGTGTTTTGTAAGGGTGCTTGCAGGAACATGTGTATTTTTCTTGTAGTAGTATATGATTTTAGATTCATTATAATCAGTCATATTTCAATCTTTGTAATGCCGTTGTAACATTTCCTCTTCTCCAAGGAAAACCACCTGAGCCATCTCAGAAGAGAGCACTCATCATTCAGATTTTCCTCATACTGCTGAGTCTCTGCCTCATTGCTTCTCTTGTTACAGTGACTGTCAAGTGTAAGTTCACCTGTAGCTATGAACTCACTCTTCATGTGAATTTTGTGGGGCTGGGGTGGAGGGTAGAAAGGCCGGTTGTTTAAGTGTTGAAGGCTACGATGTTGCTGCTCAGTAACTACTTGACCCATTGCTGGGTGATTGGTGTTTCTGCTCTTGGAGCTCTTGTGTTATCAGCACTAGCAGAGACTGCAGCCTGCTAATTCAACAAACCTCAATATTACCCATAAAGACAAACCCCAGGCACCTTCAGTGACAAAGGCACTTGAGCAGGTTTATTGTCCTTAAGTTACAACCCCAGCACCCTATAGCAGTGGTTCCCAACCTTTTCTCTGCTGTGGCACACCTTGATACCTTCAAATTTTTCAAGGCACATCACCATTAAAAAATGCACAAATATTCAAATTAACTTAAATTACTTATGAATATTCATGAACCATGACATGGTGTTTCAGAAATGCTCCTGTGTGCAGTAGTAGGGGTAGCAGAGCAGGGGTGGCAATACAGGGGAGGTCGGGAGTCGTGTGCAGTGGCAGGAGGGAGTATGGGGAGCAGAGCAGGCAGGGGTGGCAAAAGAGGACAAAGGGAGCCATGTGGGGAACAGCACAAGGGTGGTGAGAGAGGAGAGTTGAAGGGAGAACAAGAGTGCCATTGTGGGAGAGCGGGGGGAACCTAGGCAGTGGGAAGGCAGGGGAGGGGAGCATGGTGCAGCCCCCATGTCCCCCTTCTCCGTAGTGGCTCCCTGCCACCCAGGAAAATCCTCACCCCACTGCTGCTCCCTCCCACCCCAGCAGGTCCAGTCCTCCCCTTCCCCAGCCCCCTGATGCCTGTGATGGACCCTCCCATCACTGCAGGGGCCAGAACTAGGCCTCCAGCCCCCAGCTACACCACCCCATTCCCCAGCTACACCCCCCAACCAAACAGCCGCCCCACAACCCCAGCTACACACCCCCTGCTACACATCCATCTCTGCTACACACACGCCTGCCACACACAACCCCAGCAGCCCTCCCACCCAAAGCCCTTACCTGGGCTGTTTGTAGGCTGCCTGATACAAGCTGCTCCACCCTGCAGGGGGAGATTCACACACTCCCAGCCTCCCGCAGCTCTCTGCTGGCTGGGCTTAAGGTGGAGCCACCAGAACACTGCATTCATGCTGCTCCTGCTATTTTTAGGGGGACCCCTGAAACGCCGTGTTCCAGCAACTTCCTCTATTTTTAAGGGGGCCAGAAGGCTGCCTGCCTAAAAAGAAGGGGTGCTGGAACTGTGTTCCAGTGCCTTCCCCTTACTTTAACTCCTGTCTTTTCCCAGCCCTGCACAGCCCACATGGCTGGGCGGAGCAGGGAGGGAACTTTAACTCCAGCTCTCAGAGATGCTCGTGGCACACTGGCTGGGAGCCACTGCTCTATAGCATCCTAGCATCCTACACTGACACAGGCATGCCCCACGGTAAGGAGTGACTCAG
Source organism: Podocnemis expansa (assembly GCA_007922195.1). Taxonomy (NCBI): domain Eukaryota; kingdom Metazoa; phylum Chordata; order Testudines; family Podocnemididae; genus Podocnemis; species Podocnemis expansa. Next base: position 25,703 of record ML682125.1, on the reverse strand, counting down.
TCAGTGGTGGGAATTTCTTCTGTCCCTTGAGCCAGGCAAAGGGTTACAGAGAAGTACCCTGATATTTACACTCTAAGACAAAAAACTTATTTACCCCTTACATGTTTCATGACAGTAGCTTGTTTCCTCCCCTTGTATCTTGCTCCAAATATCTAGGGCAAAACAGCCTTATTCAGCACATCTGTCAAACTCTCGTCTCTGGTGTTACGTCAGGCTGTAGCTGGGCTCATCTTTTGGAATATCTTTACGCACATACCCCACAGCTGCTGCTTCTTTGGTATGCCTGTGTTTTAGCAATGCTAGCAGTAGCCTGGCGGGGGTCAGGTATCAAACAGTACAATTACAAGCTACTGCTTTAACACAGGGCCTCACTTTGGTCCTTACACAGCCTAAGCTTTCTGACCACGATTCAGGGCTCACCTCTTCGACCAGACCTAGTCCTCTATGTTCTTTTTCCTTTTACAAGAAACTTTTGTTTAATAGCAGCTTTTTATTTCAACTATTATATTAAAAGAAATTATTGGTTGCAAGAAGGAGCACTTAAAAGTTAGGAAATTGCAAAATTAAATTTAACCTAAACAACTTTAAATCTGCCTCCTTTGACATTGATTACAGATTCCCTGTAACTACAGGATCATGTAATCTTTGTTCTGTTGGATCCTTGTCTCATCCAGTGTAAAGACTGGACAGTGTGCAGGGGATGAAGAATCATGGCGTCATAGAGACTGGCAAGGAACATGAGAGGCCATCAAGTCCAGTCCCCTGCACTTGTGGCAGGACCAAGTACTCTCTTAAACCATTCCTGACAGGTGCTTGTCTAACCTGCTCTCAAAAACTTCCAGTGACAGAGATTCCACAACCTGCCTAGGCAACTTATTCCAGTGGTTAATCACCCTGATCCTTAGGAATTTTTTCCTAATCTCCAACCTAAACCTTCTGTGCTGTAATTTAAGTCCTTTGCTCAATGGGTACTTTTGACTTCACTTGCCGTTGAGAGGGTGCCTACCTCATTTACTACATGCGCTTGCCTCATTCACTTACAGTAGTCTCCATTCAGATACATACTATGGTAATGGCCACTAGAACTGGGCTCAAAATAAGGCACAGATTCTTAGATTTCAGCACAAGAAGTAAAAGCAAAAAAATTTCTGATCAACTGAAATGACGGTTTAGAACAGAAATATTTAGGAATCTTAATTATGGCACAGACCATGTGTCACTCTGCATTCGAACAACAATTAAGTGGAAGGAAGATTTAGGACAATACCAGAGAGTGATCCACGTTTCCTGCAGCATCAGCACAGCTGGGGGACATTCTTTGGTCTGGGCTATGCAGGGCAGAATGTGGCATCTCCTCCAGATGATTTAGTGACATGGGTGTCATGTCCTTGTGTGAGCTACCCATTTCAGGCTGACTGCTTCACACTGCTGTTGACTTTAAGTGAATAAGTATGAGGGACTTGGACACCAAACTGAGAGGCTCCTCACAAGGACGTCATACTCTAACAAACTGGGGTCAACCCCGGGGGTTGGCTTGGATGGAGGTCACACTGCATCACTTCCCAGTCCCTCAGGGTCTGTGACACTCAGCCCAGGCAGGGCAAACAAGAGACTATAAAGCTTCACAGGCTGAGAGGGGTGGTCACCCCAAGGTTCACACAGCACAAAGGCAGGAAAGGGGGTTGCAGGTGCTCCCAACTCCACTGCATCCTAGTCCAGGACCCTATCAGTAGGGGGGGCATCCCACCCCTGGATCAGCTGTCAAAGAAAAACAGGTGAACCCAATTTGAGTGCAAAACCAAGCAGCTAATTAGCTTTATTACAGGAAAACAAAACAAAACAAAACAAAAATACACACTGCAGTGGGGGAGAGACCAGTTAGGTGCTGGTCTTCGCCCTTATGATGTATTACAGAAACTTTTATAGCTTAACAGCAACATACATGCATATACATAGGTAAATGTAACAAGATCTAACATTCTCTATTTGGTGCAAACTGATATTGTTTCCTTAAAAGGAACCAAGGTCAAAGGAAAAAGAATCTCACATAACAATTTAACAGTCTTAGAGTTAATACCATCTAAGCGGGTTTGATAAGAGAATGTTTAGTATAAGTCAAGGGTGTCAGCAAAACTGTTGAAGAAAAATAATGTCTGGAGCAGGCAGGCACAGAGAGATACTAACTAAAGTCCTGCAGGCTGGCAGTTTTTTCACATTATCTCTAATGGCATTTTGAGTCCATTCTTTTACAATTTTTCTCCTCAGGCCTACTGAGCCATCTGTGTCTTAACACTATCAGGCCTCAGCTACAGAATTCTTCCACACAGGGCTCCAGGCGAAACTCATTGCCATGCACTAAGACTTGAACGTAGCTGGCTTCAGGTTGACTACTCTGGACCGCTTCCTTCATACCTTTAGCCCCGGTCATTGTCCCCCCCAAGGGGTAGATTGCAAGAGGCAGCTCCAGCTGGCCTCAGCATTGCCAGTGTCCCACAGCTTCTCTTCATTGTTGGCATCAGGCAGCTCCACTGGCTTGTCAGGGTCAGACTCAAGCCCAAGTCCATCCCTTCCAGCACCTCCCTCCTGACGGAGATGCAAGGCCTGTCTTTTATACTTCCCCCTTCTGTCCCACCCCTGCACTTCCAGTGGGTGGGTGGGGCCATACCTATGCCTGGTGGTATGTGTCAGCCCCTTGGTGTCCGTCTCAGAGAGTCAATTTTAAAAGGGATAGCCGTGTTAGTCTAGTCCAGTGTAAACACAACAAGGAGTTGTGTGGCACTTTAAGACTAACAGATTTATTTTTTGCATGAGCTTTCATGGGAGAAGATCCCACTTCCTCAGATGCTTCGAAGATGGGTGAACTTACAGAAAGGAACGAAACTAAATGCAAGGGGGTGTAATACATAGGATCAGGTCATACAGTAACAGCAAATCAGAGCAGTTTACAGGTTCAAACCATGGGAAGCCTGAAGTCAAATTACCCTTTGTAATTGGAAAAGAACCCATAGTCTCGATTCAGACCAGCCTTCACAGAATTTAGCTTGCATATTAATTCGAGTTCAGCTGTCTCTCTTTGAAGTCTTGATGTCCCAGGTACAGCTCTAATGACAGTCGTTAACAAATCCATCATCGAGTGATTAGGAAGATGGAAGTGCTCAGCAACTGGTTTCTCTGTTCTTTGATTTCTGATATCAGCTCTGTGCTCATTCAGTCTCTTACGGAGCGATTGTTCTGTTTGTCCAATATATAAGGTGTTGGTCTGAATTGAGACTATGGATTCTTTTCCCATTACAAAGGGTAATTTGGCTTCAGGCTTCCCATGGTTTGAACCTGTAAATTGCTCTGATTTGCTGTTACTGTATGACCTGATCCTATGTTTTACACCCCCTTGCATTTAGTTTCATTCCTTTCTGTAAGTTCACCCATCTTCGAAGCATCTGAGGAAGTGGGATCTTCTCCCACGAAAGCTCATGCAAAAAATAAATCTGTTAGTCTTAAAGTGCCACACAACTCCTTGTTGTCGTCTCAGAGAGGCCACAGCCATTTTTCTACATGGCCCTTTAAGCATATCAGTTTTAAAACCCATTTAGTTCCTCCCCCATATGGATAAACCCATCACGCCCACCAGTGAGAGGGAGAGTAGCACCATCCAATTCTTCTTTCTCCTCTGAAGAAAGGGGGCAAAGTGCCAACTCTCCAGCCATTTCTTTCTCTTCTCATCTCTTGCAGATCACCAGGAGCTCAAGGAGAAACGCCAAGTTGCAGAAGCGATTGAGAGACTCAAAGATTCTTTGAAGCACAACAATGTGTCCTATCCATCAGTCCTGGAACAAAATGGCAAGTATTATTCTTGTTTCATTAGAAAGCATCAGAATCACATCTTCTGCCTTATCCTACTGATCCCCTTCTTCACAGCAAGCAGCATCTTACTGCAGGAGTTGTCTCATTTGTTCCAATGGGGAGTGAAGATGGGACCCCATGTACATCGCAGTGGTGGGTATTTTGCTGCATTCATCTAGGCTTGTGGTGCTTCACGGCATCTGTTGGTCTCTGAGCCAGCTAGTGCATCAGGCCTGGTTGCTTCAGACCTAGTATGAATGGAACTTACGATACAGAATCAAAAAGCCCTAGACCAGGGTTTCCCAACCAGTGTGCCATGGCACACAGGTGTGCCATCAGGTCTGAGCAGCTCTGCCAAAAATTTTTTTGAAAAACCACTCAAAGAACCTTGGATTGGTTCAGAGGCTCTTGAATATTCATGAGTTCATTTGGAAACTATATGGTGATATGTCTCTAATTAATTAATTAAAGATAGCCAGGTGTGCCCCAGCAGAGAAATGTTGGGAACCACCACCCTAAACCTTCAAAATATCATCTGCGAACTCAGGATGGACAGTGGCTACAACTTGGGCCTAGACAATTTAACTCTTTTAATACATTGCAGGCATCCCATTACCAGACAAGCTTCAGCTGTTAACGTGCACTTTGGAGGAAGTTAGCACATCCTCTGCTGCAACATGTAAGTACTGGAAGCAAATGCGGCAGTAAAATCTAGCTACTGAAATACACCTTGTGCCTGGGGTCACGGTAAGGAATGGGGGGAGAGGTCTTTTGGACTTCTGGGGAGTTCCCCTGGCTCAATGGTCAGTGTTTGTTACATGCTGCCCCTCCATGTCTGGTCTATATAGGGATGGTTTTAGCTTCAGCAAGGGAAGATGGGGCTTCAACTCAAGCTGTTGCAACTCATGCCCCCTGGTTCCTTCCACTATGACTGGGCTGTAACTATGGCAGAGTAAGCAGGGCTTTGCCCCAGGTGCAGCAGAGCAGCTCCATTGAGCCTCTCTATTAAAGGGCAAGTTCTGCACCGCTTGCCCCAGGTGCTGACCATTGTAAGGGGGGCGTTCCACACGCAATGTCTCCAGGGAGCTGTAAGCAGTAGTTACACCTCTGCATATGAGAGTCATCACATCAGCTCTGCAGAAACAGTACCACAGCTTGAGGGGTGTGTTTCCTTTCCCTCCTGATTTCCACAAGGCTGGAGTGGGATGAGGACATTGTGCACCCCAGTTCAGCCTGATTGTGCCCTTTCTTCCTGCACAACCCCTGGGCAGTGAAGAGTGTGCGCCACAGGTCTGGTGAACGGTCTGTGAACATCTCTGTTCCACCTGCAGGGGTGGAGATCTGTGGCAGACATGGGGGCTGGGGACAGGGGCACAGCCTGGCCCCTCCAACAGCATTTACCTGCTGAGTGTGTTCTTCTGACATCGTCCTGGGGTAGCTGGCAACAGAGCTTGTAGGGCGTGCACTACAGAGCTAAAATGAACAGAGCAGATATGAAGGATCAGGCTGGAGCCAGCTCTGAATCCCAGTGAATGGAGAGAGTCTTAGAACCCAGGCCGAGCCTGAGACAGTTGACCTGGGATCTGAGACTCACTGTGGTGGGTGCTCCCCAGTCCAGAGATCATTACAGACCCATGGTGCAATCTGTGGAGGCTTCTAGGTTATGAGGCCTTTGCAGTAAATGGGAAAGAGCCACTGCCAGGGCATTCTCCATGCTGAAGGAATCACGGCTTTGAAGTTCCCTGACTTGATAGCTGTCAAAAGGCAGAGCAGTGGTAGGGAAGCAGCCCCAGAGATCTGACCTCTCCACCCACTTTCAAGGACAGCAAAACACCATTGTACTGTGCTTCTGTTCTGACCTCACCCTTTAATCCTAGATGACTTCTTGCTCCTCAATGGCTGGAAATATAAAGGCAGGAACCTCTATTACATATCACAAGAGGAAAAGTCCTGGGATGAGGCTGAGGAGTTCTGTGAGTCTCAGTACTCGCACCTGACCTCCATCCTCACACAAGGAGAGCAGGTGAGCTTGGTAATTTCATAGGTGCCTGGAGGATAACTGGATTACCTCCCAATGACCTGGTTTCTCTCCTCGCCATGACGCAGGGGATAGAGCCAGCTTTTCCAGTTCCCTCCCCAAACAAGGTTATCCCACCTGGGATTACCTCCTGAATGTGCCAAAATAAGGGAAAGCTGCAAAACCGGGGGCCAAACTCCCAAACCACTGATGGGTGGTACTTAAACCAGCCTCCCAGTCAGTAAGAAAACACGCTTCTATTTCCCCACTCTGGTCATCACCAAGCATAACAAGATAGAAATAGTCCCCTTTATTGCACATCAGCTCCTCCCATCTCCAGCTAGCCACTGGGTCTCTTAAAGAAATAGGTTGTCCTGACCCCAAAGTGTCAGCCACATCACCCAGAACAATATAGACTTGGATCTAACTCAAAATGCCATGCTGCCAGCCAATCCTTTAGCAACTACATCTGAAAGTTTAATATAGAAAGAAAAGAAACAAAAACAAGTGATGTTAAAGAGTCAAAGTGAATCACATACATACCAATGATTTAGACTCCATAGAAAGCAAGTCTGAAGAATTTGGAGTTTGCAGCTAAATCAAATCCCTCTGGTATACTTCCAGAACCTGCGTGGGTCTCAGTCCTTTGTTCAGTGACAGCAGAATAGTTGCAGAGGAGGGCATTGGTTGCAGATTCGAGACTGAAAACAAAATGGAGATGGGGCCACTGTCTTTTATCATCTATGTCCTTTCCCATGCCCTGCAGTCTTTACAGAGTGAAAATGGAGTTGAGTCACATGGTCAGTCTGGGTGACTGACCGAGCAGGTATTTTTCCTAGGCCCACTCCAGCTGGGAGGTCCTTTAATGGGCCATTAAGAGAACAACGGTTTTGCAAACTCCCAGTTTGGGTTTGCCTTAGAATCAAATAACTTGGAATGCAAATAGAACAAACCTATTTCTGATACAGATATGACACCTACACATAAACCATATAATCATTCCTAGCAGATTACAAATTTCTATTGTTACCAAACATGGCATATCACATATGGCTTATTGCAAATATGAAATATTAATATGAAAGATAATTAGAAACAAGCCTCTAGATTTAGAGAGCATCACAGAAGCTGTCTCCCACATTGCTGAACTCCAGTAGCACCTTTCAGTACTAGAAATGGGGAATCTGTCATGTATTTCTCCCCCTCAGTCCTGCCTCTTCTTCACAGTGTGCCCCAGGGAGCACGTAGACCCAGGGCTCGGATTGAGTGTAAGCACCTGTCTGCCACACCAACAGTCATGGAATTATTCCTGATTTACACCCATGAAAGACAAGACCTAGGCCTTTAAATTACAAGCCAAACAAAGCAGATTTTCCATGTAACACCTGTAAACCCCCAGCACCCACTATCATATTATGCAGGGTCCTGGGGGTGAAGTGTGAACAAGACAAATTGTGTTTTGCAGGAGTATCTTGGCAATGCAACCATAGGAAAGGATCATTGGATCGGACTCTTTAAACACAGGACAGGTGACTGGCATTGGGTGGATGGTGCAGACTATATAGAAAAAGAGTAAAGTTTGAAAGAATCATTACGCTCCTGCCAACTGGTTCATCTCTAGAAAATGTCTCTGAGTGCTGCCCAGAGGGGCCAGTGTAGATATCCAGTGAGGCTGTATGTGCTCAGCAGAGCCACATGAAAAAGGGAAAGGGAATGTTTCAAAAAGAAATGAACCTAGTGTGTTTCATGTCAAATTGTTCATGAATGTTTTGGTTTTTTCTCCAAGGAGTCAAGTTGTTTTGGTTTCGGTGGGTTAAGTTTATTGCTTTCCAAATGATTTGTGGCTATTGTTCCTTGCGGACGGTACATTTTAACTCTTTCCTGGCAGGTCTATGGCCCTGATTACCATGCAAGTTCACTGACCTTGCAAAAGGGATGCACTCAGTTAGGACCAGGTCTATAATACAGACTCATATTGGTATGACTACATGGCTAAGGGGTGTGAAAAATCCACACTGCTTAGAAGTGTAATTGTACGAGTCTGACCCCCTTTCCCCATGTAAACAGCACTATTATATCACTAACAGACTGAATGATGAGGGCTGGGATCAAACCTGGCACCTCAAGGCATAAGCCTGGACTGCTTGAGTGAAAAGACATTTCTCACTTACCCAAGACTGCAGCAGACTAATCAAGCACTAACTGGTCTAGCTGTCACTAAAGGGGAACAAAGCATGACATGAAGCAGGCACAGGCTACCCTGCATCACCAAGAGATGCTGCACCCTCAGCATAGGGCGCATCTTCACCACGGTGGCACAGCCAGACCAGGCATGGTCTAGAATGGGGGAATATTAGTATGGGAGCACACAGAGATGCTGGCAGATAGGGGAAGTTAGTTACTGAAGCAGAGGGCAATGAAAGGTTGGCAAACAGGAGCTGGTGGCAGGAATAGAGGGGTGCAAGGAACCATGGTGTGTGCAATGAGCAGAAGTTCCCCTAGTAAAAAACAAATGAATAAATAATCATTGTAAACAAAGTCCAATCAGTAAGAGGCACATTTCCTTTTATTTCTAGGTTATGGGCTAAAGGTCAGCCAGACAACTGGAATCAGGGCATAGGAGGGACTGAGGACTGTGCATCCCTCCATGCGTTCTCCAATGGGCTCTGGAATGACGCCAACTGCACTTGGAAGTCAAGGTGGATTTGTAAGTTCACTGGGCAGGTCTGAACACCATGAGGCAGGCACCGGATGAGGTGACCTCCTGAGGTCCTGTCCAACCCTATCCTGCTTGGATTCTGTATTATCCCCACACACTTGTTAGCAGAACAGACAGGAAATAGCATGCACTATCATGACACTGTGGCACAACGAAAAATTGGCTAAGATAGCAGCCCTGCACCTAATGCTCAGCATTTCATGAGCAATCTGGCAATATGCTGGGTAAGGGAGTGACCCAGGTGTTTTGACCACTGAGGCTGGCAACCCATCATCCCTAAGGGGCTGGTCTAAGGAGGGTGGCTACTTACACCGTCCTAGAGTACTGGACATTCTGGTACTTCTAGGAAGTGTGGGCCTGCCCCCTCCATCTGCCCCCACCCCAGCGTGACCTTGCTGGTCACACCAAAGAGGGACATCATTCTGAAGAGTACACCCTCCTCCCCTGCCCATGCCAGCATGATCTTGCACACACAACGTTCAGTACAGGAAGAAACTGTGTCCAGTTTGTGCCACTACCGGAGGTGGCACAAACCACCCTAAAAGCAAATTGGGTCAAGCTAGACAAGTATCCCACCAAGAGCAAGAAGGCGTATCACCCTTTTCTTGGGTCAAAGCTGGAAAAAAAAGACTGAACTGGTTTATGTGCCAGGAAAAGCCAAGTCATTACTAAATCATGGCCTCTTAATGTCAATAATTGTCAAAATATCCCTGGACAATAGAATAAATTTGATTTACTCTGGTGTGTTTTTCTTCCTCATCAGAAGGATCCTTGTCGTCCTCTTTCTTGCCCATTCTCTAACTCTTTTTAAGGTTTTCTTTTCTCTACAACATCCTCTCCTGATTCAGGATTTTTGTACTGGTTCCTCCTGTCTCTCTTAGCCACCTTCAAGAAGTCCCAGAGGAATAGCCATGCCAAACTAGTTCAGCAAAACAAACAAGGAGTTCTGGGGACGTCTAAAACCTAACAAATGTATTTATCTCATGAGATTTTCATCTTCAGTTCCATAACAGTGCATGCTGCACTGGGCAGGCAGAGCTGCATGGGGCGACCTATAGTCAACACGTTGCGAGTGCTTTGGAGGGTAGAATCACAATTCAAAATGATTTGGACAAACTGGTGAAATGGTCTGAGTTAAATAGAATGAAATTCAATAAAGGCAGGTGCCAAGTACTCCACTTAGGAATGAACAACTCATTGCACACATACAAAATGGGTAATGACAGCCTAGGAAGGAGTATTTCAGAAAGGGCTCTGGGTGTAATAGTTGATCACAAGCTAAACATGTGTCAGCAGTATAATGCTGTTGCAAAAAATAGCAAATGCTATTCTGGGCTATGTTAACAGGGGTATTGTGAGTTAGACACGCAAAGTGATTCTTCCATTCTACCCATCTCTGATTAGGCCTCAACTTATGTACTGTGTCCAGTTTTTAGCACTTCATTTCAAAAAGGGTTTGGAGAAACTGGAGGAAGTCCTCAGAAGGGCAAGATAAAAGATAGAGATCTGGAACATTTGACCTATGAGTGAAGATTGAAAGAGCTGGGTTTGTTTAGTCTAGAAAAATGGAGACTGAGAGGGGACATTATAACACTTTTCAAATACCTATGAAGAAGGAGGAGAAAAATTGCTCTCCTTAACCACAGATGGTAGGACAGAAAGCAATAGTCTTAAATTACAGCAAGGGAGAGTCAGCCTAGACATTAAGGAAAATTCCTAACTATCAGGGTGATTAAATACTGGAGTAAGTTGCCTTGGCAGGTTATGGACTCTCCTATATTGGAAGTTTTTAATAGCAGGTTAGACAAACACCTGTCAGGGATGATTTAATGGGGGTACTTGGTCCTGCCATGAGTGCAGGGAACTGGACTTGATGACCTCTCATGGTCACCTTCCGGTTTCTACGATTCTATGTTGAGGCTGCAAGGATAATGCATTATCATCCTGCCCTGGTCTGCATTGCTCAACACCCAGGTACACACCATCTCTCTGGAACCGAGACCCTTCCTCCAATTCATCATATCACATTATCTCTGTTTCTCTTCTCCTTTTCCCTGTTCCACTCTTTCCCTGCCAGGGTCTTTGTTTATTCTTCTATCTCCTGCCTCGCTTCTCACTCTCTTGCACTAGGCTTCACTTCATCCCTTCCACTTTTAAACACAGGAGAACCTGGAAAAGAGGTCAGTTCCAAGACAAAGGAATAGGTGCTCTGTTTAATTTACATTTAAGCAGTAAACAGAGTCATGAAGCAGGAAGGGAACCAAAGAAACCTCAAACAGATGAGGAAAAGCATCACGGAACATCCTTCCCTGTAGACTCTGTTTCCTGACTCACAGCTGGAAATGTTTTCCAAGAGGAGGGCTAACAGTATAAAAAGGAGGGACCAACACCTCCTGGCACCCCCCACTCTCTCGCTCTACTTATTAGCATTACGCTAACAGCTGTCATTTTAAAAGCCAGAGAGAGTTTGCAGAATTTTAAAAACAGCATCTTGAGTGATTTTCAAATTGCAAACAAGCAGTGCTAAAGGTTTATTTTCCTGGTAACAGGATGGGCTTCTTCCTTCTTCCAGACCTCAGCAACCCCCATTCCAGTAATCCACATGCTACAGGCTGCAGTTTTCTGTTCTTAAACACCTTCCCGCCTTACTCAGGCATCAGTCTCTCTCCATGGTTTTCTTGTAACTTCTTCAAAAGAAAGAGAGTTCATTTCCTTTCCACATCTCAGTTAAAAAAACCTGCAGTGAACTGGCTGGCTTAGTGGTTTGGTACAGACTTATAGTGGTCTCTCACCTTCCAGTTCTTTGTGAGCACATAACTGATGCAAGTCTTCTTCCACGTGGAAGAACTGAACAAAATATTGTGTTATGTGTTCATGGGGGTGCTCTAGATGTCATTAGTCATGGGAGCGCTGTTACTGTTCAGGGGCCCTTCTGGGTACTACAGTACCAGACCATCCACAAACTCTCACAAGGGCTTCCCCAAGGAGGGAAGGCTGATGGCACATTTTCTGAGCACACAGGAAGAACTGTGTGTGTCCTGAAAAATGTTTGGCTCCCACCCCCTGAGCAGACTGTTTTCAGCATCACCCACCTTTTGCAATTAACAGCACGCTTCAGCATAACAGGTAGCAAAATAGGGAACCTTCACTGATCTCTGTCTGACACCATCTGTTGTAGACATGTTGGCCCCAGGAGTGAGAGATGGTGGGTGAGGTAATATCTTTTAATGGACCAACTTCTGAGGGTGGAAAGTGTGACCTGGATGTTCTGGGATAACCTCCTGAATATGCAAAAATCAGGACAAGCTGCAAAACTGAGAGCCAAACCACTGGCAGGTGGTACTTAAACCAGTCTCAAAGTCAGTAACAAAACATGCTTCTGATTCCCCACTCTGGTTGTCACCAAGCATAACAAAATAGACATACCCCCTTTATTGTGCATCTGCTTCTCTGGTCCCCTCCTAGCCACTGAGTCGTCTCGTAAAGAAATAGGTTCTCCTGACCCCAAAGGGCCAGCCACATCACCCAGAACAATATAGGCTTGGATCTTACCCAAAATACCACGCTGCCAGCCAATCCTTTAGCAGCTACAACTAAAGGTTTCAGATAAAAAGAAAAGAGATAAAATATGAGAGATGTTAAAGGGTCAAAGTGAATCACATACATACAAATGATTTAGAGTCCATGGAAAACACATTGTTGGAAGAATTTGGACTTTGCAGACGTGTCCAGTTCCTCTATAAAACACCCAGTGCCTGGGTGGGCCTCAGTCCTTTGTCTCATTGCAGAGGAACAATTAGTTGGCGAATGGAAACAAAATGGATTTGGTGCTGCTATTTTTTATCACTTCTGGCCTTCTCTATGCTGTGTAAGGTTTTTTGCAAATCAAAATAGAGTTGAGTCACATGAGCAAGTCTTAGTGTGTCAACAGGTTTCTCCCTGGGCCCACTGTACCTGGGAGCTTCCCTAATGGGCCATTAAGGAGACAAAGGCTGTAGTCATCCAGCCTGGAGAGTATCCCAGAATCAAATAAATGGAAACACAAATAGAACAAACCTATTCCTAACTTCTAATGCAGATCTGACAACTACATAAAAATCATAGACTGATTCCTAGCAAATTACAACCTTTTCCAATGGTACCAACATGTCATATCTTGTAAGGATTATTGCAATTATGAAATATTAGTATGAAAAAGTATCATAAACGGTCCCCCTAAATCCAGACAGTACCACAGAAGGCACCAAGCCTCTGAGCATCACAGAAATCTTCTTCAGCTCTGAAGAAAGGCTGTAAGGCTCAAAAGCTGCTCCCTTCCACCAACAGAAATTGATCCAAAACCTCATGTACCTAGTCAGCATTTTCTCACATGTGCAGCCAAAGCAACACACAAACTGTCACCCAGCACATCCCTGCTGTGCCCAGCTTTATAGCAATAAATTCTTTACTGCTAGAGCTGAGTTATTGCTTGTGATTTTTGTCACTGAACGAAACCAGCACATTCAGAGGCAGGTATCTGGTGAGTTCTGCTAACTCACCTGTGATCAAGCTCAGATGTCATTCATCTCTCACTTCTCCCAGCCTGTGGAAAACTCCTGACAATCACTCGCTTTGCTTGCAGCATTCTACTGCTCTGAAAGCAGCTTCTCCAAGCCAGCTGGCCCCTTTCAACAGCCAACAGCTAGTGGTTCAATCTTCCCCTACTAGTATACAAGAGAAGAGGCTGGTTATATGCTGTACCTGTTCCCAGAACCTATTGTGATTCTCTGCAAGAGAGGGGAGTCTTCTTCCACTCTGCCATAGGGCTTCTGGTCCCAGGACCTTAAGGAAACAGGAGCCTGTTTTCCCCCACACATTAACTACCACCCTGGAGTCACTTCCTGCCTCCCAGCACCTGCCTCAGCCATTTTCTTGGTTTAATCTTCTCTAGAATTACTGGAACAAGGCAGCCTGGCTCTCTCTTGTCTCTGCCTGACTCATCATCACAGCTTCACACACAGAGCTACTAGATTTGCTCCTCCCTAGACCAGGCAAAAAGTACTGGATCGCCTCACCTCGTGGGGAGAATAAATTGTGCAAGCACTGCTATAGCCCAGACTTAGAAACATAAATGTTTTCCAGCATATTTCACAGGGGATGCTGACAACAAGCCACAGCAAGAAGAAGGAGCAGTGTTTCATGAAAGCACAGGAAATACACAAAAATGTGGCGGGGGGGAGGACAACAAGAAATCTGGTGCTGCCCACAGACCTGTGGCTTTTTACAATACCATATTTGGCATGCAGCCCCTCTATTCATCCTTCATATGTGGTTGTGATATTTCATACAAAGCAGGCCATGTAACATGTCATAGGAAAGGGTGTAATCTGCTGAAATCCTTTGTTTTGTCAAACTGTGTATCTTCTTAGTGTCCATGACCAAATGGGATTTTCTCCCATGAAAGTGCATGTGATGAATAAATGTGTCAGCTTTTAAGGGCCACAGGACTCCTTGCTTGTTTTGCTGTACACTTGTTGTTGAAACGTGTTGTCGGCTTGGGAGTCATCCACTGCCTGTCCTCCAGGGACAACAAGGAAGCTGGCCCCCTCCCAGGCAGGCACTAAAGAACCATTAATTAGCAGGGGGATTGTAAACAATGGATTTACATTTCTGTAAGGGAGATGCACAAGCACCACACTTTGGGGATTGCTCCACCTCTAGGACTCAGTTGAAGAAGACCACACCAAGGGAACTGCTAAATTCTGGGACTCAGCAACACCCCACAGGATATGTCTGGGCCATGCACAGGGACTGAGACTATGAAATAGGGGACGGTAGCATCATGCTTTGACCATTCTCTTCCCTCACCCATGCTGAAGACTACAACAATAGTAGGAAGAAAAAGAGTTGAAGTGAGGAGACTGGTCCAAGAATTAAAAGGGAAAGCCTGTGTAGTCAGGGCTGAAGCTACCTGCAACATCCAGTGGGGTGAGGAAAACTGCTTGAGCCAAATGGTGCTTGGTGTGATACGGTTTGGAATTTAGACTGCATGCTTACTTTTTATTTTCTTTGGCAACTATCTCTGACCTTTATGCCTACCACTCATACTTATGTAAGATCTATCTTTCTGTAGTCAGTAAACTAATTTAATATTTGATCCCTACCAGTAAGTTTGTCTGCAGTCCTGGGGAAATCTGCTGAGATTACAAAGGTTGGTGTATGTCCCCTTTCCCTTGATGAAGTGGTAAACTAATTAATAAACATATATTGCTCAAGAGAAGGGCAGGATAATATATTTCAGGGATGAAAGGCTGCGGGCTAGGAAAAATTGCTGGGGTTTCCCTATGTATGGTTCAAGAGGGACTTGCAGAGCCTTCCTGCAATTTAGCTTTTTGTGCCCTGCGTGTTGGTGGCTGAGTGATCACGGCACCTGGGGGGGGGGTGTCTGCTGTTGTCCCTAGCAAAGCCCTGTGAGAGACAACCTGGACTGGAGATTTAAGGGGACACAGAGGTCCCATCATCCAAGGTTGTACCACACACCCCCATCTGCACCCTACAGGCCACTGTGGTTACTCAATCTGGCAGACTCAATCTGGCCACGTGGGTGTTACACTTGGTGGCCCGTACGGGGAACTCTTGCAGACACAAACCTCTATGTCACACACTCTGGGTGCTCCTTCACAGTGAAAAGAGACCACCTGCTGAAAGAAAAAGAAAAGGGGAATGGAGAGACAATTACTAGAAGACCTTTGCCGAGGGGCACAGATCTTAGTAGCCCAGGCTGTGCTGGTGGCCGGATTCCCAGAAGAGATGGAACCCAATGAAATTGAGGAGAGCCTAGATGCAGTGGGAATACTGGGGAGAGTGAAGGTCCACACTCGTATTTACAGTCGTGAATTGAAGGGCATGATAGCACTATGTACTCATTCCAAAGAAGCAGATCCTGATAAAGTACCCAAAGAAGTGCAAGTGGGAGGTACCCCCTGGACAATTCTGGGGCCAAGACAGTCCTCTGCTAGCACACCTTTGTTACTGGAGGTGGACTCATTAGCTCAGAAGCTACAGAGTCTGATGGCAAATGAGAAGCGGACACGAGAGGAATTAATATTGGCATTAGGAGGGACTCCAACACCTGCAGCACCCAACCCAGTGGAGTGGGCAAAAGAGTTGGGGAATGCCCTCAGAGATGTGTTGAAGCCAGTACCTGAAAATGCACCATAAAAGCAGTTACCTTGTTTCTCTGGAGTCATACCTGTACGCTTGGGGGAAGATGATTATGAGACCTGGAGGGAATCTTCAGTGCCCCTTGTCCAAAAGTGGCAACGCTCCGATGCTGAAAAGCGGAAACAGGTGCTTGAGAGTCTGAGGGGACCTGCTATGCGGATTGTCCAAACCCTGAAAGACTCCCAACCAGCTGCCACGGTGCATGACTATTTAGCTGCTCTTGAGAGTGTCTACGGCACAACGGATAGCAGCGAAGACCTGTATTATCAGTTTCGTCACACCTATCAAGGGTCTCATGAGAGGTTGTCAGATTTCGTCAGGAGGCTGCAGGACTTACTGCAGCAGGTAGTGCAGAAGGGAGGAATTCCCACTAAGCACATTGATTCTCCTAGGTTAGATCAGATCCTTCAGGGAACCCGACAAGATGGGTTGATGCTGTGGCGACTACAGCTGAGGGAGCGGATCCAAAACCCACCTCCATTCCACAATCTCATTCAAGAGATACGTGAAGAAGAGGAGCAATTTATGCAGGCAGATACCGTGGCACTGCCAAGGAAGGTAGGGAGTTACACCACCACAGTGCATGGAGTAACAGAGGATGCCCCATCATCAGCAGCAGTCCTGAGAGATTTGACCCAAGAAGTGGCCATGCTGAAGGCTTATGCTGCACCATCTGAAAAAAGGAAAAATAACCAGAGGGGTGATAGCCCGAAAAAGGGGTCCTGTTATAACTGTGGGAGAGATGGACACTATGCATTGGAGTGCCAGAACACGACAGACCATGCAAAGGTATCTCGGAGACTGCAGGAAAGCCGTAGGAGGTTTCAGGGAAACGCTAATGGGGCTTGGAGAAGGAGCGATCCAAGGCCCTGAAATTCCAAGGCTCCCCCAAAAAGGACACAGATCAGGGTTACCCTGATGGGCTAATAGGGCCCCAAGCTGTCGTGCCCATCCGTATAGAGGGACGTTTGTGTGAGGCATTGCTGGATAGTGGATCACAGGTCACCATACTTTATGAATCTTACTATTGAGAACACCTGCAGCATTTGCCCCTGCATTCCCTGTCCGGTTTGACAGTCTGGGGAATTGGTGGTGACTCATGCCCCTATCTGGGGTATATCCTGTTAAAGGTCCAATTTCCAAAGGATGTTGCTGGGACAACCCAGGAAATAGGAACATTGGCATTGATCTGCCCAGATCCAAAGGGAAGAGAATATGCACCTTTAATCCTGGGACAAATGCAAACCTGTTTCAAAGATTAGCACAGAAGTGTCAAGAGATGGCAGGGAATAACTATCTGCAGGAGCTACCAATGCATGCTTTAGGTAAAGCTGCATACCAGCAAGTGGGGCGCCCTGCATCCCAAGAGGAGACCAAGGCTAAGCCTTTTGGGAAGGATAGTTTCCAGTTTGGGGATTCCCCCATTCCTGCCAAGTGGAAGGACCGGCTGTGTGAGGAGTTAGTCAAGAGGAAGGCTGTTTTCTCTATGCATGAGTGGGATGTTGGGTGTGCTCAGGGTGTGGAACACCATATCCGAATGCAAGATGGTCAGCCTTTTCGAGAGAGATCAAGACGACTAGCCCCTGCAGATATTGAAGATGTGAGGCAGCACCTACAGGAACTGGCCCAAGCAGGTATTATTGAGGAATCCAGAAGCCCTTATGCATCGCCAGTTGTGGTACGAAAGAAAAGTGGCAAGGTGCGCATGTGTGTTGATTATCGCACCCTGAACAGGCGAACAATTCCTGACCAATACACAATGCCCCAGGTGGATGATGCTTTGGATAGCCTGAATGGTAGTTGCTGGTTCTCTGTACTTGATCTCCGCAGTGGATACTATCAAGTACCCATGGCACCAGAGGACCGGGAGAAGACAGTGTTCATCTGCCCCTTGGGATTTTACCAATTTAATCGTATGCCACAAGGAGTATCTGGGGCTCCAGCCACATTTCAGCGACTCATGGAACAGGTTGTAGGGGATATGCACCTGTTAGAGTGCCTGGTGTATCTGGATGACATTGTGGTTTTTGGGCGCACTTTAGAAGAACATGAAACTCAGCTGTACAAGGTCCTGGATCAGTTGGAAGAGGCTGGTCTCAAGTTATCCTTAGACAAGTGCATCTTCTGCCAGACATCTGTGCGATATGTAGGACACATTGTATCTGCAGATGGTATAGCGACAGACCCAGAGAAGGTAAAAGCAGTTACCACCTGGCCAAGGCCTACAACTCTCAAGGAATTACAATCATTTCTGGGATTCTGTGGCTATTGTTGCAGGTTCATAAAAAATTATTCCCATATTGTGCATGCCCTCACAGAACTCACAAAGGGATACCCTCCCACAAATAAGAAAAAGGGCAGACCACCCCGGCATCAATACTTCAATGTGAGCACACCGTTCGGAAAGCGCTGGACTTCTTAATGTGAAGCAGCTTTCCATAACATCATTCAACAGCTTACTCAAGCACCTGTTTTGGTGTATGCTGACCCCACTCAGCCATATGAACTCCATGTTGATGCACGCTACACTGGTTTAGGAGCTGTCCTTTATCAAGAGCGTGAAGGCAAACTTCGACCTGTAGCTTTTGCAAGTCGAGGCCTCACACCATCAGAGAGAAACTACCCTGCTCACCAAGTGGAGTTCCTGGCGTTAAAATGGGCTGTGACAGAGAGGTAAGGTTGTACCACACACCCCATCTGCACCCTACAGGCCACTGTGGTTACCTTGGAGAAGCCCAAGATAAAGACCCTTCAGGGAACATGGGAGGGGTGAGAAGTGGCAGGAGACTCCAGCCATGCTATGAGTTGGGATCCATTAGGAACACCACAGGAGTCAGGCCAGTCCCACCAGGTACATGCACATGAGCCTGCTGACAAAGGGGAAGGGAGCTCGTGTATGCATGGACATGCATTATCCCTTCACACGATTTTTTGTGTGATTAGTTGTTTTTCTTTCCCCTCAAACCACCACTTGGTGGGTGTGTACATAAGTACTGGGTGCCAATTACATACATAGAAATAAATGTTTCCTGTTTATTTCTGGTGTCACTTGAGACTGCAAACTGTGGCTCACTCACTTCACAGGGTTTTCTTAACTTTGC
Source organism: Podocnemis expansa (assembly GCA_007922195.1). Taxonomy (NCBI): domain Eukaryota; kingdom Metazoa; phylum Chordata; order Testudines; family Podocnemididae; genus Podocnemis; species Podocnemis expansa. The sequence goes on along the minus strand of ML682125.1, from coordinate 6,823 downwards.
ATGTGGTTGTTTGCACTCTAATTTTGTTAATGGCTGATTGGCACACAATTAAGTTCTGTTTTTGTAAATTGAGTATCTTTATTAGTTCATCCAAAGCACTGCTGAATACATAGCAGGATGCAAAGACCCAGCCCCATGTCTAAATGTGCACCAAGCAGGGCAAAATTCGCAGCAATGTGTATTTGTAGCATATACAAGCAAGAGACTATTTCAGGAAAGCAGCAGAGAACACAGCTCTTGCTGACTATTAAAATGCTCCTTGGAAGCCTCCCTCAGCGCCTATGATTGGCTTTTCTAACTGCTGGTGTTTCTGGCAGTTCAAATTCAGCAGACAGCTCATCAGTTTCACCCTGGTGCCTGCTTTCCCCCTTACATGACACAGATACTGTGCAGCACACAAGGTGAAGCTATAACCCTTGAGATGTTGTTGAAGCTGAAATCCAACCTAATGAGTAAGCAGCACCAGCTTCCTTTCATTCTGTGTTCAAATCTCTTTCTGCTCCCACTGAACTGGTAAGAGAATCCTTCCTTGGCACCATCTGTCAAGGCTGTTTCCCCACTCTGGCCCTAAGTGCAGAAGGCAGGGGCCTGCAGCACGCCTTAAAGCCTTCTCTTAAAACTCTCCAAGGCCACCAATCTCCTGGCCTTGGAGTGGTATTATTACCACCACCCAAATGCAAAAACCTCTTGAAAATACAGGAAGATGCACTTGGGAATTCCTTCCTGGGAGGTACCTTCAATTGCTTTTCCTCCTCCCTCAGGAGATCGATTGAACCTCAGCTGGGATATCCACTGAAAATGGAACCAAATCCTCTTTAGTAGCTGGCCATGCAGTCTGAAGCACATGCACACAAAAGCAGAGCTTATTTTCAAAGAGTAAATTAATTTAAAAGAACAGATAGGAAACACAGAGAGGTGCTTCTCTGGGATTTGACTTAAGTAGTTACAGGGTAGTGGGAGGAGGTACATATGTTCAGCATAGAGGAATCCAAAACCAATACCCTGACCACACCTAGCTATACATTCCCTGTTCTACTCACACCTGGCCAGTTAGAAACTTGAACTTATATGGCAAGGATGTTGCTAGATCCTTCAGGCCTGTCTCTCTGGCCTCCTCCTGATCCTTCCAGGAGCTCTGCTGCCACCAAATAGGAACAGGCCTGGCTGCTGCTCTAATTCAAACACATGCACTTTGTTTCTATTGGCCGTCCTGGGACTCACTGACCAGGGTGTTAACCCCTTCCTCTGCAAGGTTACTACACCATCAAAGGAGCCAACATACAGCTTCATGAGCCAAGGCAAGCTGGATGTCCCAGGATTACTACAAGTATTTCCCCATGGTGGTGATGCACTGCTCAAGGAAGAAAGTCCCTGCTCACAGCTTTTAGAAACAGACCTCTGTTCTTAAAGATGCAAGTGTCATACGCCTTGCCTGAACAGCCCACATGGAGATCAGTGGAGCATCACCAGTGATCCACCACAGAAAAGTAACCCTCTTGGTTGTGCTCTGGCAAGGTGAGCTGATACCAAAATCCAGGGACAGGTGCCACCATGTCCCCACTGCAGTTCAGGAATGCCCATGCCACAAATGCATTTACTCTTTCCTGTACATTGCCAACATTATGTTCTTCCCTAGCAGCAGACACTTAATGGCCTGAAGTTCTTGGTTACAAGGGCTCCCACTGTGGATTTCACATGGCGGTGAGTCTCCAGAGGAGAGGAAGGCCCTCCTGCACTAATGGTGAGGTTCCACACCGAGCACCAAAATCACCATGAGCTGGTGGAGCCTCAAGAACCTGACTCACAGGGGTGACAGTAGGGAGACAGATGGCAGCAGAAGGTGAGAGTGTGACCCAGGCCTCCTGGGATGACCTTATGAATGTTCCAAAATCAGTGCAAGCTGCAAAACCAGGGGCCAAACCCCCAAACCACTGAGGGGTGGTACTTAAACCGGTTTCACAGTCAGTAACAAAACATGCTTTTGACTCCCTACTCTAGTCATCACCAAGCATAACAAAATAGAAACAGCCCTCTTACTGCACATCAGTTCCTGTGGTCCCCTCTAGCCACTGGGTCTCTTAGCGAAATAGGTTCTCCTGACCCCAGAGGGCCAGCCACATCACCCAGAACAATTTAGGCTTGGGTCTTACCCAAAATACCATGCTGTCAGCCAGTCCTTTAATAACTACAACTAAAGGTTTAATTTAAAAGAAAAAATATGAGAGATGTTAAAGAGTCAATGTGAATCAGATACATAATGATTTAGAGTCCATAGATAGCAAATCCTTGAAGATCCTGTAGTTTGCAGGTTAGTCCCACTCCTCTGGCGTGCACCCAGCAGCAGCAGCTGGGTGGGTCTCAGTCCTTTGTTCAGTCCCAGGAGAATAGTTCCAGAGGAGGGTGTTGGTTGTAGGTTGCAGACTGAAGACTAAAGACAAAATGGAGATGGGTCCCCTGCCTTTTATTTCAGAGTCCCTGCCAGATCCAAATGGAGGTGAGCCACATGGTCAGTCTGGATAACTTGTCAAACGGGTTTCTTCTTGGGCCCACTGTAGATGGGAGCCCCCCTGGTGGGGACCATGAAGAGGCCCAACAGTTTTGCAGACCCTCAATCTGGGATTGCCTTAAGAACAAATCACTTGCAACACACATAAAAACAAGTAGATTTCTAATTTCTAATACAAGCATGATACAGGCTAGAGAGCAGAAAAAGGGGGCTTCTGCTCTCTAGTAGACACAAAGGCTAGCTGGGGACAGAGAGGAAAATGGAAAAGTGAATATATATATTTGTGTGTGTGTGTGTGTAGCTGTGAGAGGGGCTAGCCTGGTGCAGCTGCTAGAGCCTAGAGAAGAAAAGGCTGGAAGAGAGGACTATGTGGGGGAAGAGAGAGAAAAGGAAAAATAGGTATTCAGCAAAGCCTGCCAGTCAAAGCTACTAAAAAGGAGAAGAGAGGCTAGCTTGATACGGCAGCTAGACTAAATCCAAGCAGAGGGGTTGCTTTTTCTCCCATGAAACCTCCTGCAAAAAATAAATCTGTTAGTCTTTAAGTGCCACACAACTCCTTGGTTTTTTTTTTGACAGGCTGGGTCTGTGTTACCCCCTCCAGCAGAAACAGTTCCTGCTGCAGAGTCTTTTTTAAGTGAGACAAAAAGAAAAAAAACTTAGGTTGATATAAAGAAGGATCTGCCAGCTTAAAAACAATTAGAGGACAGAGAAAAGAACCTCTTACACAGTGGAAATAAACATATATTAGCATCCAAAAGCTCCTAGCTAAAAATGAAGGCCCTAGTGGTAGATAAAAAAAAAAGACAAACATGTTAAAACATGATCATGGCAAGCCTGGGCATGCCCCTGCCTTTTCCCTTTTACAAATGACCCCACCATGTGGTCATTACCCCTCAACAGTTATGTTTAATTTTTTTTTTTTCAACTAAACAATAAAGCACTAACTAACCACACTGCACTGTATCCTTGAAACAGAAGATCCTCGTTATTTAGGGCAGTCTTCTGAAATGTAGCATCTCTGAGTAGCACGCAGCTGTTGCGTGAAAGAGGACGGACTGCTTAAACAAGGCAGTTGATTAAAGATGGCAGCCCCTAGAAGCTCCTCGTCAACATCAGTGGTCAAGCCGCTCATGAAGAGGTGTTATACGGGTGCTTTTGTGGGGGCTGAAGAAGCAATCACTCCGCTGACACATGGGGTGATTGAGACAGGCTGTGGGATCCAGTAAGCGGGGATAGCTGACACTATGGAGGAGAAACACAAGGACAAATCACAGAGTCTGGCTTTGTTTGAGACCCCCCACCCCAAACCAAAGTGAAAACCCATGCGATTCAAACAAAGGGATGTCTGAAGATATGGCACAGGTACATTGTGTGTGTGTGGAGGGGGGGAGGGAAGTCCAGTAGCTAGGAGCTTTTTGGATGAGACGACATGTTGTTTTTTTGGTTTGGGGTTTTTTTTTCCCATCTCTTAAATCTGTGGGGGTCTCTTGCCATGCAAGGTAAAAGGTTTTAAAATCACATCACGAAAAATAAATACAAAAATGTCTTACCGTACGTTGTTTTTAGCAGCTGAGTGATGATTCTTCAGAGGCCTTGGAGATTCCGGACACCGACAGCTCTGAAGAGGCAAAGAGATTGGGCCCAATCTGTTTTTGTCCACCCCCAAAACCAGCTGTTCAACAGGATGCCAAAAGAACAAGGAATCCTTATTCTATAAGCATGTACTATCTAACACTGAGGGAGAAATTTGGGATTGAGCCTGTGCAAATCTGTGACCATAAAAACATCATGCATGCAATCGTACGAGTGATTGTGCACGGCATCATCAATCGCTGTCTGAGACAGAAACAATTTGAGGATTGCCTGGGGTGTGTCATAGATGCCCCCAGGCACCAGAGTCACGACTGTTTGTACTGGTCTGAAGATGCCATGAATGGTGTAAGAAAAATTATATGTAATCTCTTTTGTAGGACAGTGAGAAAGGTGCTGAAGTGTAGGCCTCGTTGGAGCCGTGGGTTGCTATGGTAGTGGGGTCGTTTCTCTGGCAAGTCATGTATCTAAGTTTCTTTAACAAGCGGCCTAGAGTTGATAGTTAAAGTGTGTTATCTCCCCTTTCTCATGCTTTTTCTCCTGACCATCTGGACAAGGAATGTAAGCTAGACTGTCCGTCTTTGTTCTAACTGAAAAGGGAGTATTACCTCCTATCTCCTGCTCACCCTTCTTGGCAGAAATTAATGAGTTTGCAGGTACTGCGGCTGCCCAGGATAATGCAAATGATGTCAACAGTAAACAGAGGCGGGGATAATTATATGCATTCTTTAATCATTAATATGTATTTAATAATGTTAATGTAACCATATAAGGGTCTCTAAAACATTGTCAATCATGTAAGCATTATCATACTGTACTGGATAAAAGTGTTGTGATGCTGCCCCTCGGGGCTCTCTCTTGCACTCAAGTTGTTGGGGGGGCCTGCTCAGAGGGGCTAGCACTTCTTTGCTGCCCTCCGATGCAGTTCCTTTTGTTATTCAGCTGAATAATAAACTCTGAACCACACCTCGTTCTCTGCTCATTGGAGTCTCGGCTGGGAACGGGCCTGCTTCACTGGGGAGGCTCTGGTGTGCCTCTTTCTGAACTTGAGGGCCAGAGTTAGATTTTTCCCCCACAATGGTCAAATTAAAGACGTTAGCAGCCGTTTGTGTATGGAGACTGTGTTAAATGTCATCGTCACATTGGGATACACACTGCAGCGCCTCCATTTAACCCAGGAACATCTAGTTCTAGGAGCAGCGCTGGTGGAGAAAGTGATGGAGGCTGAGGACCCGGATAGTGCTTTAAGATGCTTGTGCATGAGGTAGGCAGGCTGCTAGGAATCCTGAGTTACATTAAAACGGTTTAAATACCTTTTATTTGTACGGTCATTGTAGTTTTGCTGCAAAAGCTTGCTGCTTCAAGTAGGTGAGGTAGCCAAAGAAAAGATCTGAAAGATTTTCCTATCACCTTTATAAATGACCTGTTTTTAACCCTGCTTCTTCTTCTCTTTTGTTCCTTTAGGCATCTGCACCCTCCTGCAGAGTTTCTTCTTTTGAAAATTTTTGCATCATACCAAATATTTGTGCAATTGTGCAAGTTAAGTCCGATTAGCAGCTCCTTAGGCTTACATTATTAGAAGTCAAAATGGGCTTGTTGCCGCACATTCAGAAATAAACTATGCTAAAATCTATTTGATATGGTTACAAAGCCACTAAGTTTTGATTTTTGTCCTATTAAGTGGCTTGAAATAACAAGGAGGTGGGGTGCTTACTTCACGGGCTTTTAGGGACACAGAGTGTGGCATGGCTGTTTCCTAAGACAAGGAGGTGTCGCTTGTAAATCTAAAACTTTAAAGAATCATGCCATTTTTATATCTTTAATTGCTTTGGTATAAACATATACCTTTCTCTGCATATGCAAGCACATGTTGCAGCATAGGGGATAACTGCCACACGTGCCTTCTTATCCAGGACCCTCTTCAAAAGAGTTAGAAGCGGTCCTTTGTCTTTTTTTATTGTTTGGTAACGGGGTGGGGTCTGTTGGTTTGCCTGTTAAACTTCATTTAATACAGCCTATAAAGGGAAAAAATAACCTAAAAGGGCTATATATAGTGTATATATAAGTATAAGGGCCGTACAGGCCTTCTCAGGCAGAGCCCACTGACAGGCAAGCCTTCAAATCCAGGCAGCCCACAGCCGGCTTCGGCCTTGTAGTAGTTCTTATACACTCCTTTGTTCACTAACATTGAAAAAGCTACAACCCTCTCTCTTCTTTAGGATATGTATGCAACCTATGGTGAGCTAATTGTCAGTTAGAGAAAATGTTATTATTCCTTGTTTCATGCTGGTGCGAGGGTTTAGGGTATCTGTGTGCAATAGTAAACATGGGTGAACAAGGCATCTAGTGGTCAGAGAAGATCTTGGAAAGCAATCAGCGCAACTGTCTGGGGACAGTAGAAGAGTTAAACATGCGCTTTGTTTCAATGTAAAGTCAAAGGGTGTGTTCACACAGCATTCTTATTTCAAAACAATGAGGTTGTTTCGAAATAAGAAATGCCATGGCCACATGACGCATGGCCATTTCGAAACAAGCAAACCACTTGTTTCGAATTGGCTGCCGTTCTTTTGGAACGGCTTAAACCTTGTTTCCTTTCGAAACAAGGTTGTTTAGAAACAGCTAGTTTCGAAACAGCCCTGTGCGGACATGTTGTTTCGGAACAAAGTGTTCCGAAACAATGTGTGACCTTCCTCCCAGGGTGCTAAGCACCCTGGGAGGAAGGGCTAC
>ML682124.1:763745-842265 GCA_007922195.1 Podocnemis expansa | reverse complement strand
AGTGCCACAAGACTCCTTGCTTTTATTAATCATACACCCAGAGGTTATTTCTATAGCCAAAAGAGCAAAGAAGCCAGCCTGGTAAACAACAGCAGAGGAAAATTAAGTTTCATCACCCCCACACTACATATCACCCCAAATTATGTGCTTGCCAGAAACTTTAAGCTTTCATTTAAAACAAAATACTTTCTAGTGCTTTCTGTGAACATACGGCTATGCCAGTGTAAATCTCTGTGCAAATGCCTTCAGTCTTGCTGAAAATGGTGTCCTGTGTTAAAAAGCAGCAGCAAATCTGTGAACTCCTGGAACTATGGTGTGCTTTGTAAGTTAAGAAGATTCTTTAACAGGAATCTGTATCTTTAAGACTGCCAGGAAAGAGCTGCATTTGGCTCTGTCAGCTAACTTGGGCTGCGATGGATGTTAATGGGGAGGGAGAGCTAATCAACTGATGTTTTCTGTGGGTGCAAGTCTTTTTTTTGTTTTTTTTTGTTTTAAGGCTGAAAGAACCTGCTCCTCCTGCCATTATCTTAGGAGACATCCATAAAGAACTCACCTGGTCCTTGTTCGGGGTGTGAGATCTAGCACTCTTTCCTTCTGTGAACACACCACCTTTCAATTTTAGCCTTGCTCCGGGAAGCAACAGAACTGAGTTTAACCCTTACTCTACAGATTCTTAAGCAAACTAACCAAGCACAGCAGCAACTCTGTTTTTCTAAGTCAAAGAGCCCATCCCCCAACTTCCCTTAATGCCTCCGGAAGATTTAGAGAAGCTGTGTCTCCCTTAACCAGACACTTGCCTGCCATTTACCATAGCAGGTGGATTTTAAAGGTTTTGGAGAGTGCCAAGCCCCACAATAAAAGGAAACAAAGACACACAGCGGTGAGAAGAAATAAAGAAAAAAAGGGAGTAGGAAGGAAGCAGCAGAGGTAAAACGAGACAGGAGGAGGAGGGATGCTGTCTGTTTGGCAGGCAGAGAAGGCAGGATGGGTTCAGATGTCCACCCTGACCCTGAGGCAAAGCCTACAGCCCCGTTCCCCCAGTAGTGTGTGCAGGCTGGCTGTGATTTAGCTGGGCATCTCCTAGGGGAGGATGCAGCCAGAGCTGCCAGGCCAGGCTCACTCCAGGTCCCCACTGCCCCCAAGGGGCCAGGCTTCTAGCAGGGTGGGGGAAGAGGGGCGAAGCTGGTCCCCTCCTAGGGTCCGATTGGCTAGGGGTGGGTTTGCCTGGGGGTCAGCTAACACCAAGTGGCTGATGGTGGGGAAAGCTGAACCTGCGCCTCCCTGAACCACCACCCCCCAACTCCAGGCTCCTTTACCTGGCCGCTGGAGCAGAGCGGACATAGCACAGGCTGAGGCTGCTCTGAGCATACTTGGAGCAACTTTGGGGCAGGAAAGTTTCAAACTACAGGTTGAGGCTGCAGGACTTCCCTGCCAGCCGGGTAGGGGCTACAGCTGCTGGCTTTGCATGGCTGGCAGCATTTACTGTGCTGGGGAGTGCTGGGGGCTGCATGCTTACGCGCTGGTGCAGCTTAGAGGGAACATTGATTCCGAGGCAATCCCAGAATGGTGTCTGCAAAACTATTGTCATCAGAATGGCCCATTAAGGAGACCCCTGGCTGTGCTGGGCCTAGGAAGAAACCTGTTTGGCCAGTCACCCAAACTGACCATGTGACTCAACTCTATTTTGGTTGAGCAAGGATTCTGAGAGCATGGGAAAGGCAATAGCCCCATCTCCATTTTGTCTTTAGTCTTCAGTCTGTAACCTGTAATCAACACCCTTCTCTGGAATTATTCTTTGGCACTGAACAAAGGACTGGGACCCACCCAGATACTGGGTGCACACCAGAGAAATTGGACTAATCTGCAAACTACAGATTCTTCAAGAATTTGCTTTCTACAGACTCTAAAGCATTTGTATGTATGTGATTCACTTTGACCCATTAACAGCGCTCATATTTTGTTTGCTGTCTATTAAAACTTTAATTGTAGTTACTAAAGGATTGGCTTGCAGCATGGTATTCTGGGTAAGATCCAAGCCTGCATCATTCTGGGTGATGTGGCTGGCCCTTTGGGGTCAAGAGAACTTATTTCTTTAAGAGATCCAGTGGTTAGGTGGGGACCAAGGGAGCTGATGTGCAATAAAGGGGGCTGATTCTATTTTGTTATGCTTGGTGATGACCAGAGTGGGAGAATCAGAAGCATGTTTTATTACTGACCGGGAGACTGGTTTAAGTAACACCAGACAGTGGTTTTGGGGTTTGTCCCCTGGTTTTTGCAACTTGCCCTGATTTTGGCACATTCAGAAGGTTTCTCAAGAGGCCCGGGTCACTCATCCTGCTGCAAAAGAGTTTTGTTTGTCTCCCCCCTAAGCTATACAAAACATGTCACATATCTGTGCACATACATAATCCTGAAGAAAATATGGAAAAATGATACCATAGTGACCAGGTAGAATAGGTTATAAACATTGATAAAGGAATCTTGAATGCCCTAATTGACATACAATCATACAACCACAGTTCACAAGTGACAGAAAGATCATAACCTAGCGGTGCACAGAAGTGTGTCCTGTGGTAAGCCTACAGCCGGTCTCCTGGGTTATCATGAACTGTTCCCTGGGTGCCCTAGAGGGGCAATTCTTCCCTGTTCACAAGCTGAATGAAGTACATAACACTTTTAATAGAATAGACAGAGGCAATATCAAGCCCTGCACTGATTTGGAGATATTAACAGAAATCACCCCACCCCAGTGTACATAGAGCATGCTCTTCACTTCTCCATTACCCACATACTGACCACCATTTATTTTAGGTTAGGATTTTAGGGTTTACCTCTAAAGAGGGGGATGTGTCATCCCCAGGGCTGTCCCTAAGGGTGGGCAAGAGGGGTGATCGCCCTGGGTCCCACGGTTCCATGGGCCCCGTGCTGTCCTGCTGTGAACACCACTGTGCAGGGCCTGAACCGCCACCTCCCCCGGCTGCCCTGTTCCCCATCCAGGGGACAGAGAGAGCCAGTCAAAAGTGGCAGCCAGTGTCAGTGCTCCCACGCTTCCCCCACTTGAACTGCCTTCAGCTTTGTGCCAGAGGTAGCAGGGAGGGGGTGGGAGGCAGCATGGGGCCTGCACCACTGCCCCTCCAGCTGTACTAGCTCTCGCCCCACCCCACTGCCTCCAACATGGAGCCGAAGGCAGCACAAGTGTGAGGGGGTGCAGGAGCACTGATCCTGGCCACCACTTTTGGCCAGCTCTCCCTGTACTCTAGATGGGGAACTGTGCAGCTCAAGGGAAAACTGGGCCCGCTCCTCCTCTTGGCCAGCTGGTCCCACCCCCCAGTGTGGGTTGGGGCCTGGGGGAGCCCACAGAGGCCGATTCACCTGGGGACCCCCACACACCTAGGCACGACCCCGGCCATCTCACCCTTTCAGTTGTCGTCTACCACCTCTAGTTCCATTCATGCCACCTGCTGGTCATTCACGCCTTCCGCTGGCCACACACACCATCCGATAGCCCCACCTACCAGTTGCTTGTGCTTTCCACTGGCTGTTCACACTGCCCATTGGCACCACCCCATGGTCACTAACACAATTGTCTGCTGGCAGTTCTACAGTAAATTCAGCTCCCAGAGATTACAATTCTCACTGACTTTGGCTCCGGACTTCAGGACACCAGAGACTGCTTATCTAATCAAAATAATATGTTCCAAAAAGGTAGCTATATTAGTCTAGGTCAGGAAAACAAACAAGGAATACTATGGCACTTTTAAAGACTAACTAATTTATTTACCATATGAAGTCTTGTGGGACAAAATCCCACTTTGTCAGGCACTTTGAAGAAATAACAAGGAACACTCTGCAAAGAGTCATTAAGTCTGTCTTCCAACAATACATAGGAAAATAGGCATTGCCTGAGGCACATCTCTTAACAGAATAGATGCTATTCTACTCCTCTTGCCTCTTTTACAAGACTGAGAACAGAGTTGCCCATTCTGCTGAGTTATATGCTGCTGATGGTGATTTTCCCATCCAAGCAGTTTATAAAATCAAAGGGCAACACATCATTAAAGGACAACATTTCATTCCTTCCTTTCTGTTAAAAAGCAGAAATTGGAGGATTTGTGACCCCAAACCAGCCACAATCCAGCCACATATACGATTTATCATCTTGCCCATCTTCTGGGTAGATTCATCCATATACAGTGAAATTATACTCATTCAAATACAAAGCCCATGCAAGCTGGGTGCTTCCCTTGCTTCATGCTAAGCAAGCCTCTATACCTTGCTTACATTCATGAGGGTAACTTTAAGTTTGTGAATAAACCTATTTGCCCTGAAGGGATGCTCACATGCCTAAAGATCTTCACTTGCTTACGGAGAGGTCTATATGGTGGTTAGATTTTGAGGGCAGTCAAAAGGAGATAGGCAAAGTGCATAAAATACCTACTGAAGGGGCATTGCTGGCACTGGGCACGAGCAACTGTGTGTCCCTAACAGTCCCCCGAATCTTGGCAGGACCACAAGCACACAGAGCTTGCCTGCTGGGAGCAGTGAGGAGCTGCCAGATCCTCCCTTCTGCAGGGCAAAGCTAGGGAAGGGAGAGAGAGGGAGGGAAATTTAAATCTCTCTCTCGCCTCTGACCCTGGCTGTGCATGCAGAGGTGGTAGCAGCTCTGCAGCCCTTGTGGACCCTACAAGGTAAGGGGATAGGATAGTCCTGAGCCTGGGTTGGCCCTGGGAGGGGCCTGAGAGCCACGAAGGGCTCCCAGAAGCATCCATGAAGTATGCTGCAGGGCCCTAGGGCTCTCTGTTGGGGCAGAGGATGGGAGCTGGGCTGCGACCAAAGGGGGCTTGGGGCAAGGGCCAGGGCTGGGCCAGGGACCAGAGTAGGGCCATTGGGATGAGGACCTGGGCCTCAGCTTCAGAGGGGCTGTAGGGGGGGCAGGAGCAAGACCTGGGCTCGGTCTGTTGTATTGGTTTAAGAGTGGCCTGCAGAACCTGGGGAGGGACCCTGAGTTGGGAGGCAGGTGCAGGGGCCATGACCTGAATCATTGTCTTAGGAAGCAATGCTCCTGAACTTCTGTATCTCCCTTCTGCTGCTTACCACCTATTTACTACCGTGCCCTCAGTGTGCTGTGCTGAAGGGAAATGCCCTGAGTGCCACTCTTCTTACCAAGCTTGTCTTCAGAGATGGACTTCCTGATCAGCTCAGCAGGTCTTCACAGACCCAATCAGTTGTTTGAGAAGATTGATGTGATGGTTGCAAATGCTACCATCAATGAAGACAGCTCCTGAGGGTCTTGTGCAATCTTTTAGTGTGTGCTTGAATTCATTTACTTGCCCCTCTCCAGTGCCTAACAGAGAAAAAAACCCTGCAGAAAGCAGCTGGAGAGCCAGGATCCAGTCTGTACAGGACTCACAGCGAAGACTGCACAGAGTTCCCATCCCATATTAAACTACTACTCAGCACAACCATAACATGAATTTTATTAACTAACTTAACAAACCTCCTTCTTTGAGCGCTGCTCGGATGCATTCAGTAATAGGTGTCTCTGTGCCAGCGCACCGAATTGGTCAGAAAAAACATGTCCTAGCCTGTCAGGAGAGGGGAGGCGGCCTCCGCCCCTTGCGCCACCCCGTGGCTATATATACAGCCACCTCCCGACTCCTCCTCAGTTTCATTTCTTCCGCCTTGCGTGTTGGAATTGGAACATCTGCTCCTTGCAAACCTCAAGCAGCCTGTCCCTTTTTTCAGCTTGCTGTCCAGCTGAGAGCATCTCTTTGTGGATTTAATTCTACTACAACAGTTCCCACTACCGGACTGGAACATCGCGTAGACTATGCCAGGGCTCAAACCCTGCACCGAGTGCAGCAAGGCCTTGCCCTGGGGACGACCCCCACAGGAAGTGCTTAGGTTCCTGGGCAAAGACCACATGGTCTCGGCTTGTTCCATCTGTCTCTCCTTCAAACCCAGAATGATCAAGGAGAGGGAACAGTGACACCGTGCCCTAGCCTCAGAGGAGGCCCGGCACCCTTCACCCGAGGCTTCGGGTTCACGCCCTGCAATGAGACCCAGCTCAGCACCGGAGCCTACGCAGCACCACACCACCGGTAGCCACCACCGCCGCCACACCACCTTGATGCCGACTCTGGCACCTCAGCATCTACCTGGCGCCCCAGCACCACGGCACCACTCGAGGTCGCCCTCAGTTAGCCCGGCATTAACGGTACCGGGATCACCTCGGCACCGTTCCACATCATCTCCGGCTCCGACGGCCCGGTACAGTCCGGCCTCACTGGTGCCGAGCTCACTGCAGCACAGGCCAATTTCACCCTCGTCAACACAGACACGCCATAGCCCGGTGCCGCAGGAATGTGAGTGGAGGCAACACGAGCCCTACTGCTACCCCTGACACCCCCTGCCCCATTCCCAACCAGAAGGAGCAAACTGGGCCTCGTACTGAAGGTCTGGTTCCACCCAGGGCATTCACCCTCACCACACAGCCCCCCATCATCCACTCCAGTGGAGGCTGGCATCACCCCACCATCGCCAGTACCGGCCCAGGAATCTCGGTCCCCCTTCTCTGCTTCTAGCCTGGAGGAAGGACCTTCTAGGGGTTCCAAACGGCCTTAGGGCCACACATTGGCCCCATCACCCTTTTGTTTTAGGCCACAGGAATGGTCCCTCCAAGGAACTCCCTCCCCCCATGGCAAGCTCCCAGTACCGCTCTCTTTCTGGCACCGGGGTCTTACACGGGAAACCTATCAGCACATTTTGATTTGTTGTGCCAGGCTACGGCCCATTTAGGCTTGGAGGTGCAGCCCTTGAGCCTCCCTCCCAATACCCTCTTCGGGCCAGCATTTGCCTCAACAGCACCCTTACCAGTCCCACCCCACCTGAGTGTATGGGACCTCGCATACTCCCGGTGGCAGAGCCCAAGTTCCATTCCCCTGGTTTTGGATACGGCGAGCATAAAGTATCGGGTGTCTGAGTCGGACTACCCCTCCCTTGTTGGCCACCCGGTCCCCCCGAGGGACGTAGTCCAGATGGCAGTGGGCCCTGGGGAGCCCCCCAGTGATCCCCTTCCATCCTCCAGGGAAACCAGGGAACTGGACCTGCTAGGCCGTAAGATTTACTCCTCATCAGCCTTCCAACTACGAGTGGCAAACAGCCAGCCTATAACCAGCAGGTACTTGCTGGATGTCTGGGAGTCACTTGGGAAATTTAGAAGCCTACTCCCACCTGAGGCTAGAGAGAAGTATGATGCCTTTCTGGACGTAGGCAACCTAATCTCCCAAGACCTCCTCCTTTCGGCACGTGATGCGGTGGACACAGCCGCTCGCACCATGGCCTCGGCGGTTACCATCCACAGCGTGGCATGGCTTAGGGAGGCTAGAGTACCCCCTAATGCACAGCAGGTGGTCCTTGACCTGCCCTTCGAGGGGGACATTTTGTTTCCCCCTGAAACCCTCCTGGTGGTGGGCACCGCTTGAGATCCTTAGGGAGAGGCCAAGTACTTTGGCCTGCTCCCCCATGGACCCACCCCCTAACTTAGTTTCCCTCCCCCCCCTCGAATTCCCCATCTTCTCCCAGAAGGGGACCACCGGGGAGTTTTCTTCCACTGCTTTATCCACTGCGAAGGCTGGGTCTTTGCCCCTTCTCCCGCAAGGAGGGGCCCACTACTTGCCGCCACCCCACTTTTATCCTTGGGCATAGAGGCGTCAGGGCGTCAGTGCCGCAGATGGCCGCCACATACCCTCTCCCCTTGAAAGGAATCGGGATTTGGTGGGAACCATCCTCCTGCTTTTTTTCCCATTCACTACTGCACTAGCACACCTTGGATTGGGGGCAACATGGCCCTGACAATATAATGACGCCCCTGACTGCACCAACGGGACGCGAGTACCGTGGTCTACTCCCCACATCCCTTAAGCAGTGACTCCTCCGAAGACGCATGGAAAACCACCCTTTTTTCCCCTCCTTGCATCCCCCTTCCCGGTTATTCCCCTACCACACGTCCCCCACACCAACACCATCGCCAGGGACAAGACGCACGTCTCGTTGTAGCTCCAGCCCTGCTGCAGAGGCTCTGAGATGTGCATATTCGAAGCCTACCCGCAAACAGAACTGTGCCTGTGACCCTGATGCCTTCCTCAGGTAGGACTCCTCAAGTCCGGGTCGGGGAAGAGGGGGGGATACCTCCGGTCACATACCATCCGCTCACCACACATCAGCCTTTGTGACCCTGACCCCAATTCAACAGGAATATCTCCTGCTCACTGAAGGAGACACATCCGCTTAGCCAGGCCAGACCTTTACCTCTGAAGAGGGCCAAGGTGAATGGCCCACCCCAAACCATTCCCCTTCCATATGGGAACTACAGCTCCACACCCTCACCTTGTGGTGATCTAAGGGACGACCCCGGCTCTCACCCTAGGAACTCTCATCCTCAGTCCGCCTCCCAATTGTGGTGGTTAATTCCCCTTACTCCCTCAGCCGTAAACATGGACCGGGTGTACCTTCCTCGAACTCCCAGACAGGGAACCTAGGAGAGGACACTTAGTCACATCTCCATGTAGGGGAACAGTGAGGGGTCACCTTTTCGGGCCTTCTGCCATCAACACCCTCCTCCACATCACCAGCCACCATACTGGGCAGGAGACCATTTGTAGGCAGAGGGGATCCTTCACAAGGGACTTGTACCTGCCCCTTTTTCTGCCTCTCGGTCTTGTACCCTAGCAGGGCACATCCCCTGCCCCTCTTCAGACCTTTGTTTCTTGGGGCCCTCCCACTACATCTGATTGCAGACCTATAACTCTACCGCAGAGTTACCCCCATGTGCTTTGGTGGAGCTCAATAGTACTGCTGTTCTTCCTCAACTCTTGAGGATCCATTTACATACACTGCCTGTCCACTGGTGTGATAGAGGGAATCAAGCTGGAGCCTATTTACTACATTATTCAGGAATTTGGGGATCGTACTCCCTCAAATCACCTTCCAGCTTCCCACCTGGGGAAGTACTTCGTTCGGTTCTCTAACCCCCAGAGTATCCTTGAGATACTGCAGTTGCCATCCTGTGGTCAATTCACTTCCTAGCTGGTAGGAAATGAACTTCCCTCAGCGCCGGAGTTCTCGGGATAGCCCTGTATTGAGGAGTTTTTCCTTGGCACCCACTGGTGTGGCAGAGCGGTAGCACTATCCCTCTGGGAAGTACTGTAGGTGCTTGAGACCGTGACCTTACATGGCACTTCTATGAACCTTTTTGGTCCACACAGGTGACCAAATGATACCAGGCGCTATTCCTGACCCGTCTTCTCCCTCCCTCATGCACTCATGAGGTCTCTTGTGATGCGAAACCCTGCGAAATTATAGGCCGAGCGGGCCTTTCCAGTGAGTTCTCATGCTCCCACGGGCCCTATAAGGACCAACTCAATAGCACTGCCTCAGGCTACCTTATCTTTCGGTGGCTTTTACATCCCGGAGCCTCTCTCCTGCGTGAACCCGGCCCTTGGCACCTGTTCGGCTGAAAACGTGCATTCCCGCACTACCTGGTATTACAGCTAGCATACCATAGGCCCTCCGTTCTGCTCAGCTTGGCCTCTATATGCTGCTGTTTAGTGTCTTGTGGGTCTTCTCAGTCATTCTCGAGCCCCACCCTACAACCCTGTATCCTTACCCTCACTCGCTTCAACCAGACTCGACTACGTCTGGTCACGACCTGGCCAAGGGATAAGGTTAGTCTCCTACAACTACCGGCATACCCAGTAGTCGGCCAGATCAGTTCATAACTCTATGGTTTCATCTAAAGCCTTGGGGTGATCAGTTCAGGGAGTAATCCCTACGCTTTCTTCGTTCTCGTGTGGGACATGGCTAATAAGGCTAAACCCGCACTTGTTGGCATCCGGTGTTCTCCCACGAGACCATGCTGCAAGGCCCACGGCCAGACACTATATTCTGTTTGTTGTACTTCATGTTTCCACCTATGTGGAACATCTAACACAACCCTCTATGTTCACGTTGTGTCCTTTACTCCAGTTATGGTGATCTTGTTCCGACCTGCTTATGAGCAAATGTCTTGGTGGGTTCGATTCTGATCCTGTTCTGGGTTGGCCCTTGACTCTTGTGGGCCACATCAAGGCCTGGTCGCCTCTTGACTCCGGCGAGGATCTTGTCGCTGGGCTTCTACCATATGGGGAATGTTGCTGTGCTGAAGGCGGAAGACCCAATTCCACCTGCCATCCATCAGCATGGCTAGTAGTCACCTATTACTGAATGCATCCAAGCAGCGCTCGAAGAAGAATGGTAGGTTACTCACCAGTAACCATTCTTCTTCGAGATGGACTGCTCGGATCCATTTAGGTCCCTCCCCTCCGTCCCCGCATCTGGAGTTGGCGACTCTAAGGAACTGAGGAGGGGTCAGGGGGTGACCGTATATGTAGCCACAGGGTGGCACGAGGGGCAGCAATCCTCATCTGCACAAGGGATAGCAATCCTCATTTTCTCTGGTTGCAGGCAACTTCCAGCAAATGCAATGCAGTTCTTTCTTCCTCCTGTGTAACCAGCACCACACAATGAGGTCACTGACCACCCAGCTCTCAGTTCTACAGCAGAAAACTCCCCTGTAAAACAGTCCAAAGCAGGGAGAAAGCATTCTGCAGCCCACTTGTGGCTCAGCTCCTCTGTCAGTCACTGAGCACATGGACTCTGCAGCTCTCTGTGGCCTCTACTCTCTGGTCTGCTGCTCTCAGGCTTCTCCCAGGTAACTCACTCCAGCACAACAATGAGACTGGTGGAGCATGCTCAGTATGCTACCACACCCTGTTACCAGAAAGTTCTGGTTTCTGGGCTGCAAAATCTGCCCAGCAATGTAACCCAGCCATAAGGCATCCATGAAAGATATTGCTCCTTCTTAGGCACATGGGTTACACTTGCAGGAATTAAAAAAAAAACTTGTGTTAGATTTCTTAAAGAACCATCATTTATGATATATTAACTTTTTCTAGCTCTGTTGAGTTTGAAATACCATGGCACAAGACAGTCTCTGAAGTTCAGTGTGGTTTATTTGAAGTTATTGGTAGAAACAATTAGGGTATGTCCACATGTCTCTTTTATTTCAAAATAACACTGGTTATTTCAAAATTAAAAAAAAAAAAAAAAAAGACTAGGCCCACACAATGTTTTCTTATTTCAAAATGACGGGCTCCATCATTTCAAAATAAGCACGATCATTTTGAAACAGCTTAAACCCCATTCATCTTGAAACGGCTGTTATTTCAAAATGGTTATTTTGAAATAATGTTGTTTGGACATGTTTCAAAACAACACCATTGTTTTGAAACAACTGTTTTGAAACAACATGTCCAAACAGCCTTATTTCAAAATAACCTTTTCAAAATAACAGCCATTTCAATAGCAGGCTTTCCTTTATTTTGAAATAAGTCATTTTGAAATAAGGGTTTCATTTTGAAATGACTTATTTTGAAATAAAACTTTGTGTGTAGACATAGCCTTAGTCTTTCATCCAAACTGGCTTACCCACCTTTGTCTAATGTGTTCCCTCTGGAGACATATATATATATATATAAAAATAACTTTAAGTGGGTAGGAATAAAAGATACCAGGGTTATTTGGTGAAATATAAGTATCAGGCAGGTTTAGAGGCTGTGCCTAACAGCTGAAAAGGAGGGGGCCACTAATCTGCATGGGTTTTGTATTTGCATGAGCACAAAGAACACCATTAGGTATTAGCATAGTCTGACTGATTGGTGCAGGGCATGATCGTTAATGGTATTTGGAGGGCATGATCGTTAATGGTATTTGGGTTTATATGAGCACAAATCTGTCAATATCTGTAATTTTACTGAAGAGAAACATGATATACTTTCTTATGTAATATGCTACTCTTCTGATTGTTTAAACTCTGTTAGGTTACTAAAAGGGAACTTGAAAGAGGGAGCAATCCTCTGTGTTCAGCCTGGCAAAAGTAAGAAATAGGTGGGGGTTAGCTCTGTTAAGAGCTATGCCTGAGGCACTGCCTCACCCCCTACTATACTGTGAAAGGACAGATCAGTGACCAAGCTCCTTGTGAAGTTTTTCATTTGTTATTTTAATCAAAGAAGCTTTTTGCAGCTGTTCTGAGTTTAAGAGCCAAAATCACTGAGAGAGGAGACCTCCTCTCTCTCAGCTGAAATCACTGAAGAACAGACAGAAGGAGTGACCAGTGGGTGGAGCTGGCAGACAGCAGGCAGAGCCAGTGGATGGTGAGAGTGGCCAACGGAGGGCTGGACAACGTGAGTGACCAGTGGGAAGAGCTGGCAGACAGTGGGTGGAGTGAATGGATGGTGCAAGTGAGTGACCAGTGAGTGGCACTGATGGATAGCTGGTGCGAAGGAGATTCCCTATATACCTTGGGGTTTGTTGGGAACCTTGTTTGACATTGATTTACCAGATTAGTGCTGGTTTTGATGTTGAGTTCACATGTGCTGTTATGCTGTGTGGGATCATGTTGGGAATTTTGTTCTGCACTGATTTTCTAGATCAATGCTGATTTTTGTTATTGTGCCTTTTACATTCTGTTTTTATTACTATTAAAAGTTCTGTATACTACACTCAGACTTGTGCGTGTGAGCAGGGAAGCATTACCCCTCTGGGTGCCCAAGGAATGGCGCATGATTTCCCAAATGACTGGGTGGGGTCTTGAGCCAGTTGGTGCTGTAACTTTATTTGGAAACCCCCAGATACAGAACCCAGCTCTTATTCTGCCATTTTGCCCTGACAGAACGGTTACATAAGTATGAATGTTATGTCCCAGGGCCTGCAGGTCTAAAGCCTGTAAGAAATTTTGCTGATATACTAGGCCTCATGGTTTAAAAAACAAAAACAAAAATAAAAATAAAAAATAAGGCAAACATGAATAGTTAGCTAATGAAAGAACCTATGTCACATGATGAAACAATTACAGTAACTAATGTGTTCACCGCTGATATTCAGGAAATATGTATTGCAAATTACCAGTCCAAAAAAAAAAAAAAGTTAGACTATTTTTGGAAATTTTGAAGACTTAAGGAGTCAGTAATGTACTAACCACAAACTCTTATGTTATGACTGACTGGCATATATATTAACATATATAAGGGAAAATAACATGTTAGCCTATAAAAATGGGGCACCTCAGATTTAATGAGGTGTGGAAGTATAGATAAGGAAAAAGGGAGTTGAAACCTTCTTAAATATATAAGAAACCCAGTGACTGTCGGTACAACACATATTAAATCTGTTTCCTGGCTTGTATGCTTTGGGAGGATGATATGCCTTAATGGTGATGATGAGTATGAAGCAGACAATGGCTAAAACCCAGGGGTCCTTCCTGTAGATGATATGATCAAGGGCTGAGCACACTGTACAATCTCTCTATGTGTAATTATATTTCTGTGTTTGTAGACCTAATCATCTGCTTATTTGACTTCTTAATTAAGGGACTTGTGATAAATTGCAATTATTATTATTTTTTTTTTTTTTGGATCCTCCTCCCATCTCTCCTTCTCATAATTCTGGTAATAATCTTCCTGATGCTGTAGCCATTCAGGGCATCAAACCCTTATTTATGACTGCTAAGACGTGAATTAATTTCCAATACAACAGTTGATTAATTAGGCCACAATAAACATTTCAACCCTTACATAGGCATTTTAAAATCCTATAACTCAGTAAAATGTTCCTCTTGGCTTCCTCAGCCCCTAATCTTCCATTATCTGTTAAACTGGTTGAAATATTGGGCATTGATCCTGCAGTGACATCTGTATGGATGAACAACTAGATGGAGAAGTTGGGCATGGGTGTTGCCTGTCGGGAGCTAGATGCAGAAACAGGCCCTTGCTGGATTTATTATGAAAGACACCACGTGTCACCCTTTGTTTCAAATTTCAGATTGAAACAAACAAGGAGTCCTGTGGCACTTTTGAGGACTAAAAAATTTATTTATCACATGAGCATTTGTAGGAGAAAATCCCACTTTGTCAGACAGTTTGAAGATGAGGAACTTACAGAATGGAAGGAAAATAAATGAAGGGAAGTATAAGTCATAGGACCAGGTCAGATTGTTACAGCAAATAAATGCAGCAGTTTAGATTCAAACACTGGGGAACAGCATATGTCCAATGCCCAACCTTGCACCATGGCACACTGTTATGCCATGGAACTGTACAAGTGTGCCATGAAATTTTGTGAAAAGAGTACGTCTACGCTGGAGCCTTAGGTTGACTTAACCTCCCTTGAGTCAACCTAAGGAACTCCATGGCCAAATTTGGATTAATTAAATAGACATAAGCTGTGACAGACCACTTGCCAGATCCAGTCTGGTGTGCTGCTGTGACATCCCAGTTCCCACTCCTGAACCCCAATTTCCTCTGCTTTGCCAAGTGACCACTCACTCCTGAGTCAGTCCACTTTGGCCTCTGGCGTACAATTGATCCCAAGCAGTGGGTGTCTGCCCTCTGGCTACTTGAAGGACAGTCCCCCAGCAAGCAACCCCAGCCCCAGTTGCTACAACAGGAGCCACTGTCTATAGTGATTGAGACTCACTTCCAATCCCCACACACTCAGGTCTGTCCATTTGAGAAAGAAATGGATTGTGCCCGGCCTTCTTCACTCACACTCTCTATAGATTGCACAGCTTTGGAGAAAACAACTACAAATTTATTTGTAAGATTATAATTCTAAGTGAGAATATGGCCATTCATGGCAGAAGCACAATATAAATGAGTCAGGAGAGACCACAAGAAAGTAAAAGGTGAAATACACATACTAACTTAATACTTCTACTTAAACTAAGCTCATAGTCCAAACAGGTTTATGCTTGAAGTGTTTGCCTGTCAGATGTTTGCACAACCAGTCTTTGCCTGAGGCCAGGCAGGGCCCAGATCTTGCTTGAAGTTGTTTCTAGTTGGGGTATCCCAGGCAAAAAGCCCCTAAATCAGGTCTCTGTCTTTGTTTCCAAACCCCTCTCCACAGGCACCTCCATTAGCACACCTTTGTCTCTTTCAGGCTGTCTGCTGCTAGAGAATTCTGTGGGTCACTCAACGCCTTGAGCCATGCTAAACATGCTATGCAGCTAAACACATGCATGAAGCTGTAAGAAACATGATATCATAGTAATCATGTAGAACAGGTTAAGAGCATCCATAAAGAAACACTGCCTGGTGTAAACTGGCAACAAATCATACAATTTCAGTGTACAAATGAACAGAAAAGTCATATAGATCATAACTCAGGGTGCACGAATGTGTTCCCTGTGACATAAGCACTTG
This sequence comes from Podocnemis expansa, assembly GCA_007922195.1. Lineage (NCBI taxonomy): Eukaryota > Metazoa > Chordata > Testudines > Podocnemididae > Podocnemis > Podocnemis expansa. The sequence continues at coordinate 826,969 of ML682124.1, read as the reverse complement.
CTTAAGTTGACTTAATAAAAGCTGTCCTGAAAGTCTACTGTGTTTTTTTTAGTTTATTTTACAGGGAAGGAAGGGTAGGGGCCTGGCCCCACTCCCTGCCCCACCCTGGATCCCAGTTAGGGTCCGGGGGCCCAATCCAGCTTTGGGGGCCTGATCTGGCCCCAGCCACTGCCTGCAGGAGCCAACTCCCAGCTGCCTGCTGCTTGTGGCAATGGCAAGGGCCCAATCCAGCTCTGCAACCCTTGCCAGAAGCAGAAGGGGCTGGATCCAGCTCCTTGCTACTTGCTGGTGATGGCAGGAGCAGCATCCAGCTTCACACTGCTTGACAACAGTGGCAGGAGCTGGCACTGAGCCCCCGGCTGCTTGCCAGTGGTGGGAGGGTCTGAATATGGCTTAATGCCTCCTGACAGCAGTGTCAGGGGCCAGGTCCTGCTCTGCACAACTTGCTGGTACTGGCAAGAGACTGAGCCTATTATTTATCCTTTGGCGGAGGTGGCAGGGGCTGGCTCTAGCTCTTAGCCACTTGCTGGTCGTGGCAGGGGCTGGCTCCAAGCCCCTTGCCACTTGTCAGAGATGTCAAGGGCTGGATCAGGCCCCCTGAGCCAGATTACCTTCAGAGCATGATATGGCCCCCAAAGTCAGCCCCAGCCTAGGGGTGAGGCAGGGCTCGGGCCCAGGGCTAGGTCTACACTAGAGGTCTCTTTTAAGTTGATTTAAGGTCGACTTTAAGTGGACTTACGTTCAGGGGTGCTGCTGGGTCTGGGCTTACAGGGCTGAAGCCCCGAGTCCCAGCACCCAGGCCTTGGGTTTGATGCTGGGCCACCCATGGCAGAGGCGGCAGCAATGGTGTGTGAGCCCTGAGACTTAGCGCCCAAACTCAGGGTCTTTTCCTGGGCCAGTGGCGCTCCTGCTTAAAGTCAACCTTGTTAAGTCAACTTAAAAGAGACCTCTAGTATAGAGACAGCCAAAGGTAATGAAAATCAATATGAAACAGATATTATTTCATCTTAAACAATAGTCTATTCCATCTAAATTACAACTCATAAAACTAATGAAAGTTAATCAGCAAATTAAAGCAAGGTATTTATTAGTCTTCTGATTCTAAAATGTGAACATTCTAAATGCAGGTTGCCAAAAGACGAAATTGAGATTATGTGTATTTTTTTTTCCTGGTGGATTTGAAACCTTAAAAGCATTTGACACGTCTTTATCTTGTTGTATGTATTATGTTGCAAGACTCTAGTAAAACCATAACCATAGTAAATATGACATTTATGAGCAATCAATTCAGCTGAAAAAAAGCGAGCAGGCCGTGGAATTGTTTGTCTCACTGAAGTGTGCCATATTAAAAGGTTGAGACCAACTGCTTTAGCTCTGCACCCACCATTGCAAACTTGATTCTGTTTTAGTTCATCCCTGCAGAACAACAGAAGTTGTTATGATTTTTTGAGACAAGAATTTCCATCTGTCTCTTCTATGGGAAAAACACAGCATGGTTGTCTTCTGAGTCAGTGTGTGATTTATGAGTGTGCGTGTATAGAGAATAGAAGGAGCCATAGCGTCTTTCTTATGCTAATTATCGGGCATTATATGTGAAAGACATATCTGCCTCATTCAGAATATCCATTTAAAGGTTGTCCTTGTATGTAAATATGTATAGAATCTGTTCCCACTAGATGGCACCATGTGTCTATTATTCTGGCCCATGTACGCAAATTACTGGGATGTGATTCCATCTAAGTATTTGTATGTTACAGTTTTAGCTGGATGTCCACTACCAGCTTTTCTCCCAAGGGGCTATTTATACACCTGAATAACCATGCCACACCCTTTCGTATTTAGCAGAGCTGCAACTTTATGATTCACAAGTAAAAGACAGTCTATACAACTCCCCTTTCCCACCACTAGCCCTAACAGCGAGGTTCAGAACAGCAAATTAACATATTCTTGGATTGTATTCCTTTCACAATCTTTACCTGGCTGATTAGATTCTCAAAAATGCTCAGTGGCCAGAATCTCCCTTCTTTCTCAAGGGGGGAGGGGGAATTTTCTATTATTTTCTGAGCATTTTCTGAAAATCCTGTCTGTCCTTTTAGGGGCCTAAATAGAAGTTGAGCTCTGCTGAAACCTGACCTCTGAGTTAAGGGCCTAAACGGGAGCTGTTGTGTTCTGTGTTCTCTTTGCAAATATGACTCCCAGTTAAACCAACAGTATAGATCCAGTAGCTTGGCTCCATTACACAGGAATTAAGGAGCAAAGTATGATGTTGATGCACAAATGAAAGGGAGTTTTGTCATTGAGCAGAGTGGAAATTGGCTGAGCCTCAACATTGGGTGGAATTATAGCGAGTAACTGAAGGATGACATGGCAATGGGGAACAGGCTAGATTCCTTAACCTTTCATTTCCAGGCATGTAACTAAGTGACTTGAAACCCTTGCTCCGTGTCTGTTTTTAAGATCCAGGATTCTTTATAAGAAACAGGAGTTGCTCTGGTGTGTTGGCCAAGAATTTCCCTTCCCTTGAGGTGTTCAGTGTGTTATATAGTGTATAATGGTGATGTTATGCAGGTAGAGAATACATGTCTCCCTTCATAATGCAAAGTAATAGATCAATTACTATTATAATTAACATTTTGGGTTCATTTACAGATCCTGCCTTGAGTGGTACAGATGCACAAAAGCAGCTAAATTGCTGGTGTGCTTAATGACAAAGCTACTTCTGGTAATGGGACACCTTCTTCTTTTGGCATAGATCAGAGGTGTCAAACTCATTCAGTGTTGGTGGGGGCATGCTGGAGGGCAGAACACGTTGTGGACCATGGGTCTGCATAGGCCCCCACCCCTTTCCCATGCCATGTTCAGAGCATCATGGGCTCCCTTTTTCCCTCCACTCCCTTGCAAGCTCTCTGATTCCTTTCCTTGTCCCTGCCCTGTGGGCCCCCTTCCTCACACTGGCTCCCGGACTCCCCTTCTGCTATTGAGTAGGTCCTGGAACCCCATTCTCCTGCTTGGCCATTCCTGGAATTTCACCCTCTGCCCTCAGCTGGGCTGCTCCCAAATCCCCCTTCTCTGTCCCTTTCCACTTCACCTACCACGTGGTGGTAAGCAATCAGTCTCAGTCATAGCGACAGGCAGGCTGGGGTCCTGCCCCCCCCACACCCACTCACTGTAAGTCATGCAGCATGGTGGCCTTTGATTGGCTCCATCCATGCTGGCCTTTGAATCACTTGTTCCCACGTGGACCCAAAACCAGTTTTTTCCTTTTTTAATTTGTGATTTGTGCAATGTGCAGTCAATCAGATAAGCATGCAAACTGACTGACAGTGAACAGTTGGGGTGGAGGGTGGTTCTGTCGCTCTCTGGAAAGCAGCCCAGTATGCTGTGACTTTGACACTGATTGGTTGGCAGACCACAGCAGAGCTGAGCTAGGATTGGCAGGAGTGCTTTCTTTGTTACCCTGTACTCTGACTCACATGATCTGAGTAACAAGCATGCTTAGCCATGTTCTGCCTATGGCAGCCTGGCTTTGTTGTTTGCTGTTCCTGCAGAGAACCTCCCCCCCCCCCCCAGCACAGCCTGGGCATCAGCTCCATAGGCTAGATCAGTGCCCTTGGAGGGCCAAATCTGGCCCAGGGGCTCTAAGTATGACACCCTTTGTATAGATACTTTATCACCGCAAGATGTAGTAACTTTAGAGACAAGAAAAGCCCTCCTGTCAACATATAGTGGTCTGCACCATGAGTTTTGCCAGTATAACTGGATTTTCCAAGTGCAGATTCTAATGTCATTAACACTAGTGTAAATCCAGAGTAATCCCACTGACTGAATTGGTGTTACTCAACAATAACTGCTGTCAGAATCTGGATCATTACTAATACACTTCACATGTAACTGCTCAAAATAAATAAACAATGCTTTAACAATTAAGAATGTTAATTTTCTCTAAAAGACTCGAAAGAAAGATTTTATAAACTCCAAAGATGACTTTGATGCCAGTTCATTTTAGCTTTGGGATCAACACAAGAAGCTGGAAACCAATCTGTTTTTATTGTGGTACATTATTTATGCATTAATCTAAAAAAGTGAGACATTTTCTTCTCTCCTCTTATTTATCTTTCAATCAAAGTCTCTTAACCATCGTGTAGCAGAAAGAGGTCACCACGCCTGCAGAGGCCACAGAGTCCGGCACAGGGCACGAAGAAGCTCCCTCACTCCGACTGCTGGGCAGAAAACCCTCCTGCACAGGACTCAGCCTGGGAACCCAAGAGTGGAGCCAGGGGGAAGAGGAGCTAGATAAAAAGATGGACCAGGGACTCACAGGAAGCCTTTTAGGAGATGGATTGACTGGCCACCAGAGCTCCAGCCTGCAGAGAGGCCTGAGATACCTCCTGCCAGGAGTGTCACTGCCCCGGGGAAGGACCTGGGGCACTGCCCCAGGCCACACGCCCAGTCGGGACAGAGCCAGGAGTGGTCGCGGGCAGCTGGGCCCCGGATCCCAGGCTGGGGCTGGGGCCGAGAGCAGCCACGTTGGCTGCGGGTGGCTGAGCCCTGGATCTCTAGCCCCATGGGGCTGTAGACTGGGAGAGGTGGGGTCCGGTGGGACCCAGGACACTAGCACTGGGATTCGGGGCATGGGCCCCATGTGCCCAGTGCCAGTGATGCCTCTACCTCCTGCAGTAACAGAGGAACCCTGGGGAAATCAGGAGGCAGGCCATGACCTATATTTTCCCCAACATGAGAACTGATAGGAGTTGCCTTCTGCAGAGGAGTTGGAGAACCAGACTAGGGGACAGACCACAGAGGGACTGTATGACCTGGAGGAGTTACCCTCTGTTGAGCTCCTAGAGGATCCAACATTGTCCAATCCCTGTGACTTGGAAGAATTATCACTGATGGATGGATGGACCAGAGGGACTACCAGACCTTCCACCCCTAGACAGTGAACGCTTGACCAGGCTCCCACTGGCTGTTTATCTGGTAGATGAAGAGGACTACGGGACCCAGCAACCTGGAGGGGACTGGGATGAAGTAGCCCAGGGACTGCAGGTAGTTGCCTCACTGTGTAGGGGGTCAGTGTGATTCTGCAGGAGCCCCGCTGACCTAGTAGCACACTGTTCTGCCACTGTTAGGGCCTTGGGCTGAAATGCAGTGGAGTGGGTGGGCCTGCACTCCCCTACCTCCCCATCACCTTCTAGGTGCTGTGATGGTTCAGCTTTGCTGTGCCAGAGGGGCTGAAGGCTAAACTTTACTCATGCTCTGCTTTACCCTGCTGGAGGGGTTGAGAGGCCAAAGATTCAGTAATTGTGTTGTCTTGCCCTTCTGGAGGGGCTGAAAGCTAAAGACTCTACTGCTTGTGGTGCCTTAGCCTGCCTCAGGGGTTGAGAGGTCAAAGACTTGATTCTTGCTCTGCCTCTCCTGGTTTGAAGGACTGGAAAGCTAGAGACTGGAGAACATTCTGCCTCACCCTGCATAAGGTGCTGGAAGGCAGACCCCAAGAAACAAAGGTCTGAAGAGGGGCAGGGGATGTGCCCTGCTAGGGTACAAGACCGAGAGGCAGAAAAAGGGGCAGGTACAAGTCAGCTATGGTACACCACTAATTTATGTTTTTTGTCATCACAGCTATATTCAGCGGTCTTTGGAATTTACTAATTATGAAACCACTGACTTTCAAAACCAACATAACTAAATATGCATATTCACAATCATCACAGAGCAAGAAAAATGTTTAGGAAACTGCTATCTTTATAAGGATCTGTTGTGGCTTACTTTTCTACTGTTAGGATATGGCTACACCTAAAGTCTTAGTTTGGATGTGGTTCATTTGAACTAAGTGGTTTGAAAGTTAGTTCGAACTAAAAACCCATGCTTAGTTCAAACTAACCACTGGTTTGAACTTATTTAGTCCAAACTAGCATGCCTACATTGTGCTAGTTTGAACTAAATATGCATACAAGTTCAAACTAAGCAGTTAGTTTGGACTAACCAGGTGAACTAACTAGTTTGAACTAAGCTTTCTTTTTTGTTTGAACTAGGCAAAGCCTAGTATAGACAGGGTTCAAATTAGTTTGAATTATGGCTCCTTAATTTGAACTAATTTGCTAGTCTAGACAGTGTTTGTGTGGTTTTTATAATGTTTGAAAGAGTAATTTGTAATATATCTTAGGAAAATAAGAGATCCAGAAGTTCAGTTCAGGTGCTGCTTTTTCCATAGTTTTAGAAATTAGACTTGTAAAATCAACAGAATGTATTAGTAGAAACAATTAGTCTTTTCGCATTTGGGCTGGGACAAAACCTCCACAAAACCATCTCTTTGTATGTGGACTCAAGTCTTCAAGATAACATCCATTTATTTCATTGAAAGTTAAAAGCATCCCCAAGCATAGGATTCTAATTTGGGTCCATCCTCTTCTAGTTCAGGCAGATCTCAGGAAATGAAAAAGATACATGCAGATGAAAACAATGACAAAGAATCAAAATAATTTAACTTTGATGCTTGGAAAATATCTGTGTTTGTTCTGGTTTCATATTTGGGCAAAGTTTTGCCTTCACCCAGGAAAGGATGATCTTGTGCTCAGTACAGGGTGAGACACAGATCTGTGCTTGATTCCTGGATTAGAGACAAACTTCCTTGGGGGAAGGTGGTTAGGGCTAGTCTATACTGCTGCACAATTTCAGTGGCAATTGAAGGGAGATACACAAAGTATTTTAAGTACTTTATGTATCTTCCTTTGGTTACCTACCTTCTGCTTATCATGCTGTTTTCAGTAACCTGAGACAGAAGAAAACCTCTTCCATCCAACATGGGGCTATTCATTCTGCAGGTAATTTTCCAGCAGTGGCTTCCTGATTGGCTGAGTAGTCTCCACAGACCTGATCATTTGATCAGGGAGATTGATCTGACGGTGGTGAATTTGCAGCCATCAGTAAAGACAAGTCCTTAATCTTTTCATTTCTCTGATCCCTTTCTTTAAAATGAGGTGGTTGTACTTCTTCTCTCACTCTGTTTTGTCTATTAAGAAAATAAAGCATTTTTGTCAGGGATTTTCTCTTCCTCTTTTTACATATACAGTCTATCACCATAAGGTGATCATCTTGCCTGAGGGTACCAGCAGAATAGAGATAATAATCCATTTTCATTTTATTTCAATCAGTTTAACTATTCTTATTAGAGCTGGTTGGACAATAGAAATCCTTACCTGCACAAAACTTCACACCACTAAAGAAATTAATCTGAAGCAGGATAGAAAGTCAAAGAAAAAAAACCACACACACATTTTAATGGATATCTGGGGGAAAAGATGGAGAACTGAAAATTAATGCTTTGGCTTAGAGGTTGCCCATCTGGAACACTCATGTCAATTTCATTTTCTCTATTGCCACCAAAAATGTTTTAAACAGCAGTAGGTCAAAGCGCATTAGGAATATTTCAGTGTACAGCAACAGAACATGCAATTCATCTGTGAGAGGCGGGAGTACTCCACAGCTTGCTTTACCAAAAGTGCTCTTCTAGACATGCCTTGAGAAACACAATTTACCTTTACTCACCATGGATGACACCGTTTTCCAAACTGGAATCTTTCTGTAGAGATAGGTAAGCACTTACCAGCCTGTGCTCTAGCTCTTTAATATTTTGCTCTGCAAATGCACTTTCTCTGCCCCACTCCCATTGTATTTCACATACTCATTCACTGATTGATGGACCCATTCTGTGACTGTAGTGGTGTTGAGAAAGCAAAGTTATTTAAGTGTACAATAGTTCACCTGCTGCATTTTATTATAGAGGCTATTGATGCATGTTACAGTGAGAAGAAATGTTCACAGCATCCTTAATATGATATCAGAAGGTGAAATGTCAGACTTCCTACAACTTTTCATAAATAATGAAACATCTATTATTTCAGATTAATAATTCCAAAAGAAAATTCAAGTAAAAAAATCCTAGCCTCAATAGTATAATATATTGAATTATGCCAGGGTTGCATTTATAGTTACAGCAGGTGCAAACTGAACAAAGTTGACCTGAACTTAAAAATCACTAGATATGATTCACCATTGCATTACTCAGTTCTGTAATAGAGTAGAGTCATTAATTTCATCAATGCATTCATTTCCATGGATTTACACAAGCTTAAAACTGGAATAATATGGTAGTAAATCAATACTGATGGACCCACACAACTTCAAATTCCAGAGTGTTTGAAACACTAACCTGAAAATGGGTCCATCTATATAGGTGGCCAAAGTAAAACCTGTGGTCTGACAGCTGTAAACTTTGGGGTGTTTGAAATTCAGATTCATATTTGGTAGTTTAAGCCCCTGTTTTAATATTAACACACATTTTAATTTACTATGAAGAGATTTTAAATATGAGGATATTTACCTTGGAAGAGAGACCTATTTTTTCCAATATCCATCTGCAGGATGAATAAAAGACTTATACTATTTGATATAAAAAAGCCTCATGGAATATGTTAAGCAGCAATTACAATAGCTGTAGTAATAGGCCAATGGATATATATGATTTAGGATTTAGAAGATAACACTGTGAACTGATGACTAGAGTAAGATATCTTAGAGAGACTGAATTCAACAATTGAAAATCTTGAAATATAGCATTTTCATTGAAAACACTGTCCCAATATACATATGCAAATTATATTAACAAACTCAAATTCTGGACAAATAACTGCAAAAAAACCACACACTTCTATATGGGAACAGATATAACCATATAGAAGCTTTTTTTTTTTTTTTGCAGTAAATTGTCCAGAATTTGATATGTCTGTTAAAGTAATTTATAAATCATTGGAGTTTTTCAGAAGCAGGTACCATTTTTTTTAAACTAGTTCTCAGATTAATGTGATCATATAATTCTTGTTCTCCATGTTATAAAGATGCACCACCAGGTGGCTGGCTCTGTAAATGAACTAGATTCAGCTCTTCTGTGCCTGCATAGGTGGTTGTAAGCAGGTGCAGCACTAGACCCACCTGGAGGGCTCCTTCTGGTGGTGTTTATGGGGAACTTAGCTCAAATGGTCCCCCTCTTAGTGGTCTGTGCACTGCTTCTTCAAACACTGACTCTTGTTCTTGAGTCCCTTCCCAACACCTTAGCCCTTTGGCTAAGCCCAAAGCACATCACTTCTGAGGTTCTGGTCACTAAAACTGTCTATAGCCAACTTACCTTCATTCTGGCCACTAAAATAGTCAATGGCCTACAAGCCTGTGCCACCTCAAGCACCCATGCCATTCCTAGCACATTAAGGGAGCAAGGAGGGGCCTGGGCCCACCCTCTTCTCAAGGCCCCACACCAGGATCCCTAAATGTCTCCATTGAGCCTCCACCTCCCTCCAGTCTCTCCACACAGGCTGCATGAACCCTTGAGCCACTTCCCTGCAGCCCCTACTGCACACAGTCTTACCACCAGAGTCCAGCCATTGTCCGCTCCTTGGCCTCCTTGCCTTGACTGCTACTTTAGCTACTGCCTCAGTCTGCTCCCATGGGATCCCCAGCTCTGGTCAGCCCCAAGTGCCTGCTCCCACCCAGCACTCTCCAGGGTGCTGGCTTCTACTGCCAGCCTGCCAGGAGGACAACCTTCCCACAGCAGACTGACCCTGGCTAGCTCTGCTGCTCCCTTATATACTGGCAGCCTCCCTCTGATTGGCTGCCACAGCCCTCTCACCTGATTGGCTGCTGGCCACCCATACTTTTTTTAACCCCTGTGTGGGCCATAGCAAAGCCACTGCACTACTACAGTGCTTCCACCTGGACAACTGAGATCTAAGCCAATTAACATGATCATGGAGAACTTGAGGTGGGGTGAAACCCAATAAGTCATGGCAGTCTGAGAGAAAGAGACTGGCAGAAGACAGAAGGGTTAAAAGACAAAGAGAGCATCAAGAAGCAGCTGCTAGACTCCCCCAAGCTAGAAATTTTGGCCACAAGGTTTAAGAAAGATGAAGTCTGGATGAGTAGTTCAGGGAGGTTCCCCGGTCTCTAATCCAGAGGATGAAGCCAAGGGTAGGAGAGGGCTGAAAGTAGGAGAGCTGCACAATGGCTTACCCAGGGATGTCTCCATTCTAGAGAGCTGGTACCTAGAAAACAGTAAAAAGGCCAGAAGGACTGAGAGATATTCCTTTGGTAAGGATGATCTCCCAGCAAAGAAACTGAAGGTTTCCACTGGGAAGCATACAATTTACCTTAGCTTAAAGGGATATGATGAATGGCTTGTCAGAGGGACAGAAATGGACCAACAAAGAGTACAGGTGTAGAAAAAAAAATACAAGAACATCGTATGTATTATATGGCAGAGAGAATATGTGATTTTTAGGGACTATATGCACTATAATAACAAATTAACAATTTGGGGGCTTTTTGTATGGTCTGATTTACACTACGGTTTTGTAATAAAGAAGCCTCACAGACATTTATTGAAAGAGTACACCCTGAAGTGGAAATCTTGCCTGGGAGGCAAACGTTCCCTCTTGGAGGCTCAACAGAAGGCAGTGAACCCCTTTATCTATTAAAAACAGCTGCAGACAATGGAGACTACGGCCCAAGGCATAAATGGTTTGGCACAGGAACTAAGATGAAGGCTGTGTGCATGTGGAGGAGAGGAAACAAGGAGGAGAAAGAAGATAGCTGTTAAGTGGAATTAGGTGACCACAATGGCATCACTGAAGAGGCAGAGAGTGTATTCAACATAAACTTTCACAATATGCCAATTGCAATGTTTTGCTTTAATTAAGAATTGATGGACTTATCCACAGATTTGGTGTGGATTAATTAAAGAGGTTATTTGTCCACTGACTATAAATCTGTCTGTCGACTGAGAATTTATTACTTCCCACTCCATAAAACATTATGTTAGTTATTACTTTTCAGTGTTTCCTGATACGCAGAAAATGCATCTTAGTCTGGCATTTCTCTGACATTGTGGATAGATTCCTTTGTATTACCAAGGGGCCACATTTGGCACTAAAACTGAATAAATGGGTCTCATGCAGAAGATCTGTTGTGAGGGTCTACAGGGAATGAAGGACCTTACTGTAAAGAACACCAGCATAACTGCACAACACAGTGGGTGTGAAGCACTGCTATACAGACTCTCTATGTCCTGTCCTCATCACCTGTATGTATTAAAACCACTGCACATGGGGAAAGTAACCAAAGGATACATTAGTCAGCACTTGCTTAAGTTGACATAATAACCCCCACCCTGAAAGTCAACTAAAGCATTTAAGTCAACTTTACAAGACAGGGCCTGTCCCAGGCCCCACCTGAGTCCTCATTGGGTTTCAGGGCCCTAATTCAGCCTTGGGGGCCTGATCCAGCTCCTGCCGAGTGGCAAGGAGCTGAGAGCAGGATCCGGTTCTTAACCCCTTACCGCAGGCAGTGGGTGCTGGGAGCCAGTTCCTGATGCCTGCCAACAAAGGCTGGCAGCCTGATCTCACTCCCAGCTCCTCTCCACAGGTGGTGGAGGCCAGTAGCCAGGCCACTTCCAAACGGCCAGGGCAGGAGATGACTACACATACCCCAGGTTGCTTGTGAGTGGCCACTGCAGGAGCTGGCTGCCAGCCCCCACTGCCTGCAGAGAGGGGCTGGGAGCCCGATCTTGGCCCCAGACCCTTTCCACAGGCAGCAGTGGCTAGGAGCTTCCTTGGAGCCTGATCTACCCCCAAGGCTCCAGGTGAACCTGGTCAATTTCAAAGCTTTGTAGGCTGTGAAATTGACCAGGCTCTGAGCCACCTGCCTGTGGTGGTAAGCAGCTCCAGGCCAGATCGGGCTTTGAGCCTTCTGCTGCTGCCAGCAAGAGTCTTAGAGCCCAATCGAGACACAAGCCCCTTGCGGTAAGGGGCTCAGAGCCAGATCGGGATCGAAGCCCATTGCCATGAGGGGCTGGGAGCTGGATCTGGGCTCCAGAGCTCATTGGGACCAGGAGGGGGGTGGGGCAGGATATGGGGCAGCCCTGGATATGTCTGGACTGTGTACAGTGAAGATATACTGTGAGGTAGACTTAACAAGGTCGATTTAAAGTTGACCTTGATAAGTCAACTTCCAAAGACAACCCCCTCCTATGTAGACATAGCCAAAGCACTTTACATAGGAGAGGCGGCATTATCAGTCCCTTTGGTTAGATAAGGAACTAAGGCACCAAGCAATAAGGTGACTTATCCAAGACCACCCAGTAAGCCAGCAGCAGAACCTGGAACAGAACAAAGCCCTTCTGTGATCCAGTCCAGCTCTGTGCCCCCTAGGAAATTAAGATTTAGTTGCATGAACTTATACCCAAAGACTGGGTACCCTGTTTAAGGAGATAAGAAGGGGCTTCATATGAGTGTGCACAAACCCAGCATTAATACAGTCTAGTATCTTGCCATTTTTCACAATATTATCAGCCTTCTGTGATCTGAAATGGTAAATATGTCTGATGTCAATGACACAATTGGCTACAAGAGACTCCAGTGCCACCTTAATTTTGGCAAAGCCATCAGGAACAAGTCATACCATGCTATGTTGAAACAAAAATGTATTTTATGAAAAGCTTTGCTGAAACTTAATCTGAGATCAGTGTGGAGGGGGGCACACCTTGTTCTGGGTTAAGGATTAGAAGCATATGACTGATAATGAAAAATACATACAGAGGTAACAAGCTTGTGTAAATTAGGTTTTATCCACCCCCTCTTCTTAACACAGGCTATAATATTCCATTTCACAAAATGATTCTATCAGAATATTAAATTTTTTCCATTAGCAGGATTAGATTATGTTTTAATATTAAACCATGTACATTAGTGCTCTTAAATAAGATACTTATCCTGCAGCACTCTCCTTCAGGGTATTATTCCAACTAAATAATTATTTGTTTCAGTCAGCTGCAATTAGAACAGGAAGCAGGACTGAATATTAGGGCCTGGGCAACCGTTCATAATGAAGAGCAACAATCAGTAAGTAAATCTCTCCAGTCAAACAGACTTAAAAACAACATTTTGTGTCATGTGTGTGCAAATTATGTAAAGCACAGACCACATGGTTTTAATGAATATGCCTTTCTCAACTATCAGCAAGACTTTTTCTTTTTCTTTCTTTCTTTCTTACTTTCTTTCTTTCTTTCTTTCTACAGCACACCTGATGCAAACTAAATTTTCTCTCAGATGCACTTTTTCAAAATTATGATCTCCATGTTATAAACAATATGTGCCCTAATCAGAAGTTGAGGGAGACTGTACCAGGAGCGCTACAAACAACTGAATGAGTGGTTATAATAGCCCCATCTTGGTCATCTCAGGGGCCACCAAACCTAAAAGCACAGTGTCATAGTCATCAGCAGGTTACATTATGAATAAAGCTGGTTGGAAACTAGATTTTTTTCCACCAAAAGCATCCACAGACTATTTCATTTTTTTTCATCAAACCAGCATACATTTGAAGCAGTCGTTGGAAGTATTACAGGTAAATGAAGCCCAATAATCAGAGATGGAAATTTGGGTACATAAAAGAGCATGTTTCAATAATGACCTTCACAGATTCTGAGGCAAATCAAACTAAATGTATAAAATATCAGATTAATAGAAGTAAATGGACAGCCTAATAAAAGGCAGGTACCCAAGGCTTCCAAATGGAATTGGGCAAGAAGCTTGTTGGAAATACAGAATGAAAGAAAATGTTTCAGCAGCAGAGCCTGCTGCATGTAGTTACTTCCCAGCTGTGATCCCTGTAGGGTATCAGACAGCTGGTCAGCTGGAGTTGAGAGGTGGGCAGTAAAATGTGAGGGAATGGTGCTGGATTAGGAATAGGATGGAAATCCTTTTTTTATAACAAATTAAAATATTACTTCGGAAAAAGTAACTGGCAATAATAGAGTGTTGTCATGATTCCTGGAATTAGCATTACATAATATTTGGGATCACTTGCAAGTCAAAGAATGCTTCTTAGCAGGGGACCATAAAATAAGGTTTTAAAAGATAGAAGAGTCTTGCTATTCCTCTTGTGTTATTGACCTATTTGTTGCAAATTCTTTCTATCACTATGTGGGAGACATCTTGTGATAGAAATACTCACAGCCAATGTTTGACCAGGGAGCAGAATGACGGTTCCCCCACCCACAATGACCAATGCGTAGGAGGGCCTACAGTCAAAGAAACACCATTTGTGTCATAAGTGACATCTATTTTTCAATGGCAGAAATCAATATATAGGGCTGCCCTTTTGACATACATATTAAGTGGTTTCAAAATTTGTTCACCTGACCTTTTTGTTTGTTGTGCATACAGAAAGATGTGTCCCTTTCAAAAAGGGAAGCAGTGTGACAGAGTTACTGTACAAATTTTTGTGCATGTGCATGTGTGCACACATACATGCCACATCATCAGTAAAATCATAAAAACTGGAAGGGACTGTGGCAGGTCATCAAGTCCACTTCCCTGCACTCATAACAGGACCAAGTACCTGCCATTAAACCATGCCTGTCAGGTGTTTTTCTAACCTGCTCTTAAAAACTTCCAATGTAGGAGATTCCACAAACTGTGAGACAACTTATTCCAGTGTTTAATCACCCTGACAGTTAGGCTTTTTTTCCTAATGTCCAACCTAAACCTCCCTTGCTTCTTGGCCCTAACATCTGTAACTAAGGAGAATAATTTTTCTTCTTCTTCCTCATAATTTTTTAGATGTTTGAAAACTGTTATCACATCCCCTCTCAGTCCCCTTTTTTCTAGATTAAACAAACCCAGATCTTTCAATCTTCTCTCATAGGTCAAATTTTCTAAACCTCTGACCATTTTTGTTGCATTGCTCTGGACATTCTCCAGTTTCTCCACATCCTTTCAGAAATGAAGCACCCAAAACAGGGTACAGTAGTCAAGTTGAGGGCTAATCAAGGTGGAGTAGAGTGGAAAAATCATTTCTCACTTTTTACTCACAATACTCCTGTTAATATGTTCCAGAATGGCATTTGCTTTTTTTGAAGCAGTTGGACACTGTTGACTCATATTGAGCTTGTGATCCACTATAACACCCGGTTTCCTTTCTGCAGTACTCCTTCATAGGCAATCACTGCCCATTTTGTATGTGTGCAATGGGTTGTTCAACCATAAGTGGAGTACTTGGTATTTATCTTTATTGAATTGCATTCTATTTATCTCAGACCATTTCACTAGTTTGTCTAAATAATTTTGAATTGTGATCCTATTCTTCAAGGCACTTGCAACCCCTTCCAGCTTGATATCATCTAAAAGCTTTAAAAGTTTGCTCTCTGCAGTGTGTAAGGCAGGTCGGCTCTTCCTAGACAGGAAAGACCATGGTTTTCTTAGGCCATGATACTGAAACAAGGCTGGCTGAAGGGTTTTTGGCACTCTAAGCTAACTATGATTTTGCACCCCCTCACCCTCATGTGTTATAAGAGATAATATATTGCTGTTTAAATAAAATGACAGAGAGACAGAAAACACACTTCTGTCTAATTCAGCACCCATTAAAGCCTGCTGCTCTAAGCAACCACCAATGTGGTTGGACTGGCATTGTACTGAGAGGAAGTGGAGAGGTTCTGGATTTCAAATCTCAAGGAGAGTGGGAAAATGTTCATATTACCAGCAGGGGGGAAGGTGTCTCTGTCACTTTCTCTGCTAATGATCAAATGTTGTTCTCTTCCTAAAGCGACCTTCTGCCCCTATCATTTTTCCACAGGAACTAAATGAAGGGTCTTATTCTCCTCTTAGTGGTGTAATGCCCTTTATTTTAATGGAGTTGCTGCTGACTTGTGATAGTGTAAAGAGAAGAGACACATGCTCATTTTTTCTACCTCTTGGACTGGCCTATACAATTATGAAGGCTCTTCGGACTATCCTGGAGTCCCATATAATCATAAGATGGCTGTCAAGTAGCACCAGCAGCCTCAGGATATTTTCATGATTCTCCAAGAATTTGGATTGAAATTGTGATCTGAGTGATATCACTAGCAAAACTGGCAGTTGTTGCAAGGCCGAATAATGAGAGACAGAGCCAGTCGAGGAGTTAGGAGCAGTTTTTTTAGTTCAGCCTCTAGACCTTTGCTTTGCAACCAACCAAGTGAGACTCAGCATTAAAAACTTATAGCATACATACACTTTGTTCTTTTCCCAAGTCTCTTCCTAGCTCATCATGCCTCTTTCAGATTGTGAGAATGATTTCCTGGCTTGTGGTGACCTAACCCCCACTCTACCCCCTTTTCCCCTAAGAAGGCCATAAAACCGTCTTCAACTGGGGTGTACAAATCCTGTTAGCTCCTTGTGTACCTTATCAAGGAAGGTCTTCAGTAATCAGCTTTAACATTTTCCTAGATTGGGTCCTTTCCTCTGCTTACTTAAAGACCCAACACACAGCTCTCTTTATAGGGTGGTAGCTGTTCTAGGGTTAGCAAGAAAGAAGCAGCAAGCAGCAGGGGTGATGCTGGATAGCAAAAAGACCCGGAGCACAGGCCCACAGGCTCCACCTGTGCTAGACCCTGCTCCTGTCATGGGTCCACCCCCAATAGGCCACACCCACAACAGACAACCTCTCCCCCCCCCCCAAGACCCAACAGGCCCTACCCCTATCCTGGGCCCCACTTGAAACTGGAATTCACATGAAATATTTTGAAGTGGGGAAGTTCCACATGAAATAGAAATTTTGGAAACATGGAGATGGGATGTTTCTGGAAGGAAATATAGTCCTTGGGGCCATGCCAGCTGATGACTAAAATTGAAGCTGTCAGGGCAGGATCCTCTGCATTGGCACCAAAGCCTTGCCCCCTGAGCTGTGGGGGGCTGCCTGGCCTAGACTACATCACAGCAGCCTGGCCACCAACCTGATCTCCAGGGACCCAAGGCTCAGGGTTGGTCCCTGGCTCACCAGCCTTCTGCTGGCCTGACCCTGGCCTGGACAGAGGCTGAGGAACATCCCTTGGCCCACCTGGGGCTCAGGTGAGAGGCTCCATTCCCAGGCCACCCTCCTTCCCTGAGGCCCATAGGCCATGGAGGGGTGCCCTCTGCAGGCAATGGGGAGACACTCATGGACCCAGCTGGGACCTAGAGGCCATGGAGGGAATACCCCTAGCCCAGGGGTATGCCCTGCCAATCCCAGCTGGGTCCCAGAGGCCTATGGACACCCCCCCATCCAACCCAGGTCCCAGAAGCCTAAGGTAGCCCCCTGAGTCCCACCTGGGCCCCAGAGGCCTAGGGACACCCCCACCAGTCCCACATGGGCCCCAGAGTTTTAGGGGCACCCCTGCCCATTCCACATGGGGTCTGGAGGCCTACTGGCACCCCCCACAGCCTCAGCTGGGTCCCAGAGGCCTGGGACAATCCCCCCCGCCCCACCTGGGGCCCAGAGGCCAGGGACTAATTCCCTGCTTCCACCCAGGGGCTGGAGCCCATGCAAGGAAGCCCCCCTTGGCCCCAGGCAGCCCCTCCTCTCCCCCTGCTTGACCAGGGCCTCAATCCCCATCCCCCCCAACTCCTACCTGTTCCATCCTGCGGAGAGAACCCATGCTGGAGCTGCTGCCTCTGTTTGAAACTCCCTCCCTCCTCTCCCCTCCCTTGCCTGAGTCACAGACAGGGCTGCAGCACGTGGGCAGGGGAGGGGCAGCTGCAGCTCAGCGACTCAGTGAGCTCCCGCTCACTCTGCGCTGCCGAGGACTGGCCCCAGCTCCCTGCGCCGGCACTGGGGGTCCAGGGAAGAGACTGGGCACACAGCCAGGGAGATTTGGGGCATGAGCCCCGAGTACCCAGTGCCAGCAACACCCCTGGCAAGCAGAATTGATAACTAGTAGGGAGATGTGTATTTATTTGCTGAAGAGCGCCAGGCAGAATATAGAACTAACGGAGAAATGTACTTAAGTCATTGACATATAAGGGATGCTTGCTTCCGTTGGATAAGATGGGGTTTTCTGTAGAGAACATTAGAACCTCTCATTTCCCACACCAACAGTACTGACTTCAGAGAAGCCAGAATTTCATCCTGTGTGTTTCTCTTACAGCTTTAGATCCTAGAGCCATGTGAATATATGACAATCTCACCTTCAATTAAAAAAAAATGAATCCTTCATGATTAAGGAAGAAGTCTTGAAATATGAAATGAGTGAACATTAAAGGCTCAGAAGACACCACGCGCACACGCACACACACACACACAGAACCTTAAATGTATTTCAAAGGCATAATCTCATGAATCATGATTAAAGTAGTCTTGTAGTTTTTACATTACTGACTCAGGGGTTTTCATTGCTTAGTTGGCCATACAAAATATAATTGCAAAGTTTTGTAATAAATCATTTATCCAAAATGCATTAACATAGCAAGTAATCCGTTCAGAACTGGCCAGGATAAACATGTCTATTTCAAGAAATTCAGTTCATTTTCCTTCCGTAGATATGGCTTATAATCACCCGCCTACCCAAGCACTTTTGTCTATTAGCGTAATTAAAAACTACTAAGCAGCATTTCAGTTCACCATCTCCAACATCACTAATGGATCCAGTTTGCTAACAGTGAACAGCTGATTTTAAATAATATTTTTTCTAAAGAAATGCCAGAAGCATATCCCAGAGTAAATTGAATTTGTATTTTATGTGCTGCAAATATAAACACTGTACTGGAAACGTTCATCTTGTTTATGTTTTCATGGAGACAGTCATTAAATCTGTATGTTCTGCAATTGATGTGATGCTGAAAAAGAATATGTTGTACATATTATTTAGTCTATATGACTATGGAGACATTACTTTTGTTTTTCTTTTCATTATTAGTCATTTCCCTGATGGGTATTAATGTTCTCAGCTCCATCATGGTTATGGTGGTTATAGCTGTTATGTCCCACGGCTTTTCTGTATTCCACACTTTTAAAATGCTGAGACGTCTGCTTTTTTATAGGATAGAGAGAGCTGTCATTTTGTGTTGATATTTAAGGTGGTCAGATTTGTTTGAAAAAATTATGTCATTGAAATATGCCATTTAGTCAAACCAGAACTTTTCACAGAAGAAAGGGTCAATTGGGGGGGGGGGCGGTTACTCTAAAATAAGTAGAATAAAAGTTTCAGAACGATCCATGTTTCATTCTGACTTAGGCTAAATGAAAAGATCTATGTCTACATTAGAGGGCTGAGGTAAGTTCACATCATAAGTTTGACTTAAAGTTGATCTTACTAAATCAACTTTGAGAGGCCTCCACTGGTTAAAGTCAATTTTATAAAGTCGACTTCAATGGCTATCCTACCCTTAGTCAACTCTATTAAGTTGACTTAAACAGCCACATTTTGTTAAGTGTACTTAATAAAGTTGACAACCCCTAAAGTCACCTTCAAGGGAGAGAGTTATTAAGTCAACTTAAGCAAGTGTTTAAGTCAACTGAATGATCTCCAGATGTGGCCAAGGAGTTGATTAAGTTGACTTAAGCCTGGTTAAGTTGACTTCAGCCTTCAGTGTAGACATAGCCAAAGCGCCTGGAATAAAAGCTGCAAAGATTGCAAATGAGGTTTCTGCAGAACATTCTAAGTATGACAAGACTTAACAGACTCATAAAATTCAAGAAAAATATGTATTATCTAAATGAAGATTTCCTAATAAATCATAGATTAGTATTAAGATCAGAACATCTGTTACTAGGCATGAAACTGAATCTTTGTCTGCTTCTACTCTCCTAAAAATTAACTTGTAGTTTCAAAAAAAAAAAGTTCAGAGCATGTTGAAATCTCATTGACTCCTTTAATCAAAAGTAAAATCCATGCTTCATAAAATAGGTAGCAATTAAAAGCCTTTACAAAAAGAAGACTTTGATAATGAAAAGTGTACTGCATAACCAATCCATTACCAATTTGTAAAGCATAAAATGTCAAAGCAGTTGAAGGCCTAATTGACATTAACACCAAATTAAGTAAGAACACCGGACAAAATAAGCAGGAAAAATGTAGCAGTCATTTCATATGAATTCTATGCCACCTTGATAAATGAATAAAACAACTTTAATTGAGGATATTTTAAGTTCCTTTTTGTGGAAAATTCTGAATTGCCGTGCACATTATATAAGAAAGGATCAGTTGGATATGGGATTCTGAGTTTGCCAGTTTTACAGATGAGTAGATGAGGCACAAGAGTCTATGTGACATAGCTTAGGTCACAGGTGGGTGAGGTAATATCTGTTATCAGACAAAGATCTTTTGGTGAAAGAGACAAGCTTTCAAGGCACGAGAAGCTCTTTTATAGGTCTGGTAAATTTTGTTCCAAGTTCCTCTATCTCAGCAACAAAAGCTACTTTCTCACCCACCTTGTCTCTGTAATATCCCAAGATCAAGACTGTAATAACCCTTGGGGAGGAAGGGGTTAACATTCTGGTCAGTGAGTCCCAGGACAGCCAATAGGAACGAAGTGCAGGCTTTTGAACTGTAACAGCAGCCTGGCCTGGGCCTGTTTGGATGCAGCAGAGCTCCTGGAAGGATCAGGAGGAGGCCAGAGGGGCCTGAGGAAGAATCCAGCAACATCCTTACCAGAGATAAGTTAAGTTTGGTACTGACCAGGCGTGGGTAGAACAGGGAATGTTTATTTGGATGCGGTCAGGGTATTTTCTTTGTTTTTGGCTTGTTTTTTGGATTTCTCTGTGCTGAGCACATGTAACCTCCCCCCCACACACACTACCCTGTAACTACCTACGTTAATTCCCAGAGAAGCAACTCTCTGTGTTTATCATCTGTTCTTTTTGATTAAAGATTTTACTTTTGAAGTAAGTTCTGGTTCTGTTCCTGGAAAGACAAGAGGTTTGTGTGCATGTGCCTTAGACTGCACAGGCAGCTACTAGAGGGAACCCTGTTCCAGTTCCAGCTCATATTGCAGCTGGGGTCCAGTCACTTTCCTGAGAGAGGAATAAACAGGATTGCAAGTACCTCACAGGGAGGAATTCCCAAGTGCGCCTTCCTGGGTCTCAAGAGGGTTTTTTTTGCATTTGGGTGGTGGCAGCGATACCACTCCAAGGCCAGGAGTTGGAGGCCTTGGAGACTTCTAAGAGCAGGCTTTAAGGCCAGTGGCTTTTCTGGCCTGTTGCGGGCCCCCACCTTCTGCACTCAGCGTGCCAGAGTGGGGAAAAAGCCTTGACAAAGACAACTACAACTATCATAACCACATGACTTAGGTTACTCATAGTGAAAATAAAACTAACTGATCATTATAAAATAATATGCCATTCTAAGTTTAGCTCTTCTGTGGAAAGTAAGCTTTGAAAAGGTGGCACACACAATTGAACATCACACACACACTGCAATTGCACATGAAAACTGGTTTTACACATTATTTTTTTCCTGAGAATTTCTGACATTACATTTTATGTCACTCACAACTTAAAATAGCCATCTGTGTAGTGGAATGTAACAGCTGTTTACAAACACATATCAGCATTAAATAAATGTCTGGCAATTTCCAAAGGGGCAGCCATGTTAGCATAGCTCAGTAAAACAAACAAGAAGTTGTGTGGCACTTAAAGATGAACAAATTTATTTATTACATGAGCTTTCATGGGAGAAAATCCCACTTCATCAGACACTTTGAAGTCTGACAAAGTGGGATTTTCTCCCATGAATGCTCATGCAATAAATAAATTTGTTAAATTTTAAGTGCCACAGGACCCTTGTTTGTTTTATAAATGTTTGGGAATTGGATGCAATGAAAAAAAAATCCTGTACCCAGTCAGTCTGATTGAATGAATAGCCTAGATTTTAAAATTCACCTGTAAAGAAATGTAAAAGAACCTTAATGGAATTAAAATTATTCACACAAATACATAGAGTTCGCTACTTATATTCTTCTTTACAGTATATGATGAAGAGTAAGAGTACAGTATAGACTAACATTTACAAAAGAGGTTGAAAAAATTCCATATGATGAAAAAGTTTAAATAGAATTGTTCTCTGTTGGAAAATGAGTTTTCATCAATATCCAAATGTCTAATGAAGATGTGTCCATTTCAAAGAAGTGTCCATTTCAAAGAAATCTCCATGAGATTTTCATTGATTTGTCTGGACTTTCTTATTTCATTTTGATAATGTTGAAATACATTGTTTCAATATGTTGTTTTAACTATATCATTTTTTAGCCAATTGTAATGCATTAAAATACAATATAAATGCATGCTAACAAGACTTTTCTTATTTCAAATAACATCCCATAAGAATCCCTTAAAGAAAAGTCTCTGCATATTTCACCTTACTCATTGAGTTGTCTAACTGAAGCCACTGGGCTATTTTCTGGGGGGAAATACTAGTTAATGAGAGTATAAGAAACAGAATAGGGCCCAAAATGAGACGCAATACCTGTGGTACATTTTTTTTTTTTTTTCCATTTCAACAGCCATTCCAAAGTTCCTTCTTGGGGGAGAAAAAAATGAATCCATGTTATAGGTAACAAATGTATTTATCAAAGGAGCTTTCATAAGAGAAAATGCTACTTCATCAGATGCTTGATGAAAGGGAGCTTACTGAATGGGAGTTAAATACATGTAGGGAAGTGTAAGTCATAGGATCCGGTCATACTATTATAGCAAATCAAAATAGTTGTTTAGATTTGAACAGTGGAAAACAGAATAGAGAGGAAGGGGAGGTCATATTATGTTTTGTAATGCAAAAAAGAAAAGTCTCTATTTAGCCCTAAGCTGATGGTGTTAAATTTGCATACAGATTCCAGTTCTGCAGTTTCTCTTTGAAGTTTTGGTTTGTTAACAAAATAAAAACTTCAAAGGGAAACTGAAGAATTGGAATTCATATGCAAATTTGACACCATTGGCTTAGGGCTAAATAGAGGCCCCCTCTATTACAATAGGTGATCTGACATCACCTCCCTCCCTCTGCTGTTTTCCACTGTTTAAATCTAAACTTCTGCTTTGACTGGCTATAATAGTGTAGGCACTCTGTACTTTAGGGGCCTTTGAATTCAAGTAGGAAGTTACAATTTAAGCAGTTCCTATGTACCATAAGTTCTTCCACTGAGAGACAACAAATTCCACGATCCCTTGGGAAAGACAGGGAGACCCTCCCTGCCCCTCCAGGGAGCACGGAGAAGGACAAGGGATGTCCCCACAGAGAGATACATGGCTGAATCTGGAAGCTGCTGTGGGTTCTCCTAGGGTTCCTGAGACTGCTGGAGGCTCACTCAAGCAGGGAGCTTCAGAGGTTGGTGGCTTATTCAGCCCAAAGCAGAGTCTGAGCCTAGAGCCAGCTGAGCTGGATCTGCCGTGAGGGTGTGAGTGTCTGTCTTCTCTCCTCCAATCTGCAGCAGGGCTTGTAAAGCAAGCGAGTCTTCTGAGAGGCTGACTGGGCCTGGTTCCCTTTGAACCAGAGCCAGAACTACAGACCATTGGCTGGGCTCACTCTGGATCTGCATTGTGGTTCTGAGAGGATACACTGGACCAGCAGAGTGCTGCTTTGTCTCCTTCATTAAACCTTCAAGCGTGCCCATGCAAACAAGGTGTTGGAGTTCTGGACTCTGGAGGAGTGTGCCCTCTGAGCTGGGGTAAAAGGGTTGTATAAACACCAGTTAGATAATTTTTCTTTAAATTGTATTATGTGTCTGTTCACTGATTTATTCACTTGCCCCTGTTTATTTATATTGGTAGTAATATTCAAGTCCATCCTGTTAGGGTAAGTTTCTTTGTTAAGTAAAGGTTTGTTACATGCAATTTAGTACCTTGAGTGTGTTGTATATATAGTTAGTAAATTTGGATTAGACCCATCCCACAGATTATTCTTAGCCACATGGATTTAAGAGCTGGAGGCTCCCAAGACACGCCACGGAGCATGTACAGGATCCAGCCAGGTGCAGGCACTGCCAAGTTTAATTTCCTGTAAAACAAAGGGAATGCTGCAGAGGAGTGGATAGAGGATTCCCACAATCCCAACATCACCACTGGGAACTCAGGATCTCCTTCTCATCAAACATAGGCGCCTGTGCACATGTGAGTGTTGCCTGCTCCCAAATAACCCAGGGAGAAAAGGGAGGGGGTTACAACAGTCTGACTTGATCCTCTGACTTACACTTCTCTGTATTTATTTTCCTTCCATTCTATAAGGCTATGTCCACATATAGATGCTTATTTTGAAATAAATTAATTCAAACTAAGTTATTTTGAAATAAAATTGTTATTTTGAATTCACTTAAATCAAAATAAGCAAAAACCTCAAATTGAAATAGCAAGTCTGGACACAGGACTTGCTATTTTGAATCAGGAGAGGGAAGTGTGGCCTGGGAGGTGTGGCAACATGGCCCCCTGGCAGGGCCATGTTGCCAGCCAATCGCATAAAAGGAGGAACTGACCTCACTTCCCTGTCCATTGTGACTGGCAGGAGGTTGCAAGAGAGATGGCTATGGATGGTCCCCAGCTTCCATACAATCCTCGAGCACTTGGTAGACCTCTGCTAGCCTGCAGGGTGCTCCCCTGGTGTGGGACACACTCTTCCCTGAGCCCGATGATCCTGGGGCTGAGCCCCCGACCATCGTCTCACTGGCCCTCAGAGCAGCCTTAGCTCCCCGTCCCCCTTCTGTGCAACAGTGCATCTCAGCACAGGACACCAGCACCGACTGGTGGGAGTGGGTTGTCCTGCAAACCTGAAGCAATAAGCAGTGGAGGAGGAACCTCCGAGTGAGCAGGGAGACCTTCACCCACCTGGTTGCCAAGCGCGCCCTGGTCCTGCACCGAAGAGACACGGTGATGGGAGCAGCCACCCCCGTGGACAAGAGAGCTTGCCGTGCCTCTCTAGTAGATGGCCATTCCCACGTCCCACAGGTCCATTGCCCATCTTTTCGACATAGGGAGGTCCACCATTGGTGAAGTGCTGCTGCAGGTCACCCATGCCATCAGCATGGTCCTGCTGCCATGCCTCGTCACTCAGGGCGCACTGCAGGAAACCATCGCCAGCCTCGCTGCCCTGGGATTTCCAAACTGCGCAGGGACACTCGATGCCACCCACATCCCCATGAAAACCTCACAGCATGGTGCAGCTGAGTACAGGAATAGGAAGAGATACCAATCGGTCACCCTGCAGGCCCTTGTGGACCACCGAGACATCTTTCAGAACTGCTATGTTAGATGGCCGGGGAGGGCACATGATGCCAGGGTTCCCTGTAGCAGGCCATGGAGGCAGGCACCTTCACTCCCCCCCCCCCCAATAATATCACCGTTGGGGAAGTCGAGGTGCCGATCCTCATTGTTGCTGATGCGGCCTACCCCCTTCCACCCCTGGCTCATGCGCCCCTACAAGGGACCCTTGATGCCAGACAGCAGCTTTTTAACCGCCACTTCCACTACTGCCACCAAGTGGTTAAGCAAGTTTTCAGCAGACTGAAAGCCTGCTGGAGGTGCCTCCTCACACACCTGCACCTTGCCGAGGACAGAATCGCAGAGATCATCAGTGCCTGCGTGGCGCTGTATAACCTCTGTGACTCCAGGGGGAGGCAGTAGCTGTCATGTGGGAGGCTGAGGCAGAGCACGTCGGTGCCCAGTTCCAGCAGCCAGAGGTGTTGGCCCCAAGGAGCGAGTGCCACAGAGAGCAAGTGCTGTGCAGGAGGCACTGAGAGACCTGTTTGTACAGGAGGACGTTTGAGGGCCAGGCCTGCCCCACCACACTGCCCGCTGCCCCGTTCTGCCACAGCCTGCCCCCACCCAACCCACCCACACCCCGAGCCCAACCCAATAAACACTCAACTTGAACTGTTTATGGTGTTGGAACTTTTATTTACAAAAAGAAGGGGGTCGGGGGGGGCTTGGGAGGCAGCAAGTTTCAGATATTGTGGGACTTGGGGCAGAACTGGGGGGCAGGTTGTCAACTGGGAGCTGGGATGTGGGGTGGGGGTTTGGGGACATCAAGGTGGTGTGAAGTTATGGAGAAGCCATCCCTGGGCCATTGCCCGCTGCCCCACGCCCTTCCCTGCAGCCACCCTGCGTCTGGGGGTGCCGGCGGCAAGGGACAGTGGGATGCAACAATGGAGCTTCCTCAGGGTCCTGGGGCACCAGGTTGTGAGAGATGTGCCACAGGCTGGAGGCAACATCCTGGATAGCTACTGTCACAGCTTCCTGTGCTGCAGCCTGCCGCTCCATTATCGCAGCCTGCTGCTCCATTGCTGTGATGACTTGGTTGTCCATGTCAGCCACACATTGGAGCTGCCAGGTGGTGGCCTCCTGGCACCTATCTTGCTCCTGCAGCCAGGCCCAGGAAAACTCTTTAGCTCGCTAGCCAAGCTCCAGCAGGCTGGTGAGGATCTCATCCTGGGTCCAGCAGGCTCTCCTCCTCAGCCTTGTGGTGGTGGGCAGGCTCGCAGGAATGGGGTGCCAAGTGGGCGCATAAGCTGAAGGGCAAAAGTGAGAAAATTTGAGTCTCTCAGCCTACTGGCCTTGGCCGTCTGCAGCCTGTCAGATGCAAACACCTCTGCCATGATTGCCAGCAGAATTCCCAATCTCTGTGTGCTGTGTACACTGCACTCAGGGGGCACATGGCCTCATGGCCCACAGTAGTGACCTGTACTCGGCAGAATGTGGCCCAGGAATTTTCTTGAGGCCATGTGACAGCGGTGCAAGCTTCAGGCTGTCTGCCCTGCATACTGCCATGTCTGCCTATTGCCACCCCCATCCCTGTTTGCCCATGCCTCCCTGCCACCTGCATCTATGGGAGAGCCTGTGCACCCCCCCCCCCGGGCCCGAGCCCTTCCTGTCCCAGGGCCGTGCCCCCCTCGGTACCCATGCCACTGCAGTCTTGGCCCCGCCTGCCTGGGGCGGGGGGCACTCACAGATAGGCACTCCTGATGTCCTCATGGATGCCCTCTCCAATGCAGCTGCCTTTTCTGTCTCCCTCCTGCTCCTCCTCGGGGGTGCTGGCCCTCTCCTCCCAGGTAGGGAACAGCTTGGGGCTGGCAGGTAATGTGGTCCCACGCTGGTTGGCATCTCCCACATCCACGAAGGCTTCAGTGTCTGAGAGGCCTCCCTCAGGGGACGTGGCCAGGGTGTGGGGCTTGCTGGAGTCCACAGGCCAGAAAGGAAGGCCACTGGGTTCTTGCCTCAAAAAGGCATCCAGCTTTTCATAGACAGGGCAGCTTGTGGCAGCAGCTAGCCCCTGAAGCTGCCTCGCCTTCCTGGCCTTGGCGTAGTCTGGGCGGAGGCTTTTCAATTTTGAGTGCACCTACTCGGTGGTGCGCTCATAGCACTCTCCAGATAGGGCCTCCGCGATGTCCCTGTAGACATCCCTGTTTCTGTCTTGCCCAGAAGCAGGCATAGATGTCCTCCCTGTCCCAGACCTGCAGAAGGCAGGGGGTCTCCTCCTGCGACCAGACAGGGGCCCAGCATTGCCCCTGCACTAGAGCAGCACGAGCCTTGGCCATGCTGTCTGCAGTGTGCAGGCACGTGGCACCAGGGTGGCAGGGCACTTCCTGCTTCCTGAGCACCCTGGGAGGAAGAAGGTCAACCCACGCTGAAATCGAAATAGCCATTGTTTCAAAACAATGCATCTGAAAGGAGTTGTTTTGAAACAACTGTTTTGAAATAACAGCTATTTCAATTTCAGCCTAGGTTTTACTATTTCAAAATAAGGTTCATTATTTCAAAATGATGGGGCTCATCATTTCGAAACAATGAAACGTCATTTGGACATGACAACTGTTAAATTGAAACAACGACTGTTGTTTCGATTTAAAAGCCTTGTGTGGATATAGCCTAAGTTCCCTGTCTTCAAGACTCTGACAAAGTAGTATTTTCCCTCATGAAAGTGCATATGATAAATAAATTTGCTAGTCTTTAAAAGTGCTACTCAACTCCTTGTTTGTTTTGCTGGAGCAGACTAACATGGATATCCCTTTGGAACATAAGATAAGTGTTAGTCATGTTGCTTAATGCATTTTTGGTGGGTGCCCAGGGACTGCAGTGATGCGTGCGGTAGAAAAGCAGACAACCACATTAAATGTCTTAATTTTAAAATGCACTTCATCATTAGCTTCTGCAGTCCAGGTATGTGGTGGGCAAGGGAGAAACAGAAGTTACAGGAAATTCATATAATAAGGCAGATCAAATCTAGGTGGATGGTGCTTTAGTGACTATTACATAGGAGTTAGGTGGTATCACATGACATTTCAGAGACACTGAGATAACCATAAAAGTACATTTTAATTTCCATGGAAATTACAAGTATAAAATGCACTGTGATTGTAGCCTTCCTGCAAAAGAAGTCCCAGAGTTCTTTATCATTCAAAACAATTTAACGCAGCTTCATTTCAGACTAACTTTTCATCTTCTGATTTAAAATTTGCAATAAAATCAATTTCTTAATATCTTTCATATACATGCAAAGTTCTCAACTTTTTACAAGGAGATGCCAAACATACCTGTATGGGATAGCTTTTGCAGGTTCCTCTTTTGGTAGTAGCACCACTAAACTGGCTGTCAGTGAACATTAGCTCTGCCCAGAGAGCTGCTCGCATTGTGAAGGATCTTCAAGGTACTAATTAACAATGTATTTTCTTTTGTTTACCATTCTATTGGTGTAGAACCAAAGGTCTGACAAAAATACAGCTCTTCATTAAAGATGAAAATAAAAATACTGCTCTGTGGATATTGGATTTGATGCTCAAAAATCATATAGTATATGAATAGTCCCTGTTCGCATGAGTTGAAAGATTCCACCCAATGTGACCATTCCTGTGACTCAGAAGTTTGCAGGTTTTGGCCAACTGTAAACAGTCACTAGCAAATATATATTAAAGCATCATTTTATGCAGCACCCTCAAACTTCCTATGTGCCCTGAGTCTTTGTGTATTCTCATGTCATACCTTCTCTTCTGTACTCTTCTGTATGCTGCCAGAGTTGACCTTAAAGGAAGGAGAGTCACATAGTTGTTCTTTTCCTTTATTCTTCAGTTATTTTAATTCCTTGATTTATTAGCAGCAGATCTTTTCTAAATCCTTCTGCATTTTAAGGAGTTGTCTATACGTCACTACAGTTGATACTACAGGGATGTGAACAGAAGAGTGTTCTAACGTGCTGCAATCTAATTGCCCCTGCTAATGTGAACTAAAGGTTATCTAGTTCATATTGATATAGTCCCATTTCAGATGGGAATATATTTACACAAACTAGATACTATCAGTTACTATCAGCAGGGTCTACACAAGGCAGTTAGGCTATGTCTTCACCTAAAATCTTAGTCTGGACTTGGCTAATCCGAACTAAGTAGTTCAAAAGTTAGTTTGAACTAAACACATCTGTTTAGTTCATGCTAATTTCTTAATTTGAACTAAAAAGTACAGCTGGTTTGAAATAAAAGTGAGTTTAAACTTAAAAAAAAAATCTTGCTTAGTTCAAGCTATCCACTATTTTGAACTTATTTAGTTTGAAATAGCATGTCTCCATTGGGCTAGTTCAAGCTAAAAAAAATGCAAATTAGGTCAAACTGAGCAGTTAGTTCAGACTAAGTAGTTTGAACTGAGATTTGCTTAGTTCAGTATAAAAAAAAGTTTTAGTTTGAACTAGGCAAAGCATAGTGTAGGCAGGGTTCAAATTAGTTTGGACTAAGGTTGTTTAGTATGAACCAATTTGCTAATGTCGACATAGCCTTAGAGCTCAATACTTAGAGCACTCTACAATTCAAACATCCCCATAGTCCAGAGAGAGGAGTTGTACAGACAAGCACTAAGTAGATGTGTGATTGGGGTGCACCCCGCATAGGCCCTGAGAGGGTTAATACAGGTCTGAAAGATAAATTATGTTATCAGGATGCACCTCAAAAGTGGATCTGGACTAACTGATGATGAGGACCATCTAAGAAAAGAGCTAGCTGGTGATTGTAGAAACAGAAAGTTGATTGAAGAAAGAGGAGGGGTATGCAGGTAAAGAGTGAGAAATTCTGCAGTAAGTCTTTGGAATTAGACCCTAGCAAGACCAGGAGGAAGCCCTAAAGGATACTTCACCCTGAGGACCACTTCTGGATCAGAGAACTCTGGCAGGACGCCAAGGGAGAGACAAATCAGCCTCAGGAAGGAAAAGGCCCAAATGATAAATCCAAGTTAAAGAGCAGGATCCAGACTTTCAGGAAGAGAACTCTGGAGAATGTTCACAGAGAGAATAGAGAAAAGGAGATGTTAAGACCCCTAAAAGGGCAAGCATGAGGAAGAAGGAAATTGATTTAAGTTTATACATTTATTTTGGGAGAGTGTCAAAGGATTCCAGGGTAAGACCCTGAGGCTCTTGGCTCTAAAGGAAGGGTAATCCTACAGCAGTTGCAGGGAGAGATGGCCTGAGAAAGACCATGTTAGGAAGAAATTCTGAGATGCAACAAAAAGTTATGTGGCACAGACCTTAACTGCAGCTTATAAGATCCCTGGGCAGGTATAGTGTGATAGTCCTATTTGCCCCCATCAGCTACCAAGAGAGGTGGTATAAAGTCCCCCCAAGAAGGATAAAGACAATGAAAGACATGGGACAAAGAGGTGCAAAGACAGTGGGCACAGGAGTTGAGCCCAAATACCTTATATAAGGACATTGGAACTTCATTTCATAGAATCATAGGGTTGGAAGGGACCTCATGAGGTTATCTACTCCAAATCCTGACAAAAGCAGGACCACTCCCACTAAATTATCTGAGCCAGAGTTTTGTCTAACTAGGCTTTAAATGTTTCCAAGGATGGAGATTCCACCACCTTTCTAGGTAACCCATTCCAGTGCTTCATCACCCTCCTAGTGAGAAAGTATTTCCAAATATCCAACCTCAGCCACCCCAGCTACAGCTTGAAACCATTGTTCCTTGTTCTGTCCTTTGTTACTCCTGAGAACAGTCTAGCTCCCTCCTCCTTGGAGCACTCCTTCAAATAGTTGAAGGTTGCTATCAAATCCCCCCTCAGTCTTCTCTTCAGCAGACTAAAGGAGCCTAGTTCCTTCAGTGTCTCTTCATAAGTCATGTGCTCCAAACCCCAAATAACTTATGTTGCCCTCTGTTGGACTCCTTATAATTTGTCCACAACCTTTCTGTAAAGAGGAGCCCAAAACTGGACACAGTATTCCAGATGTGGCCTCACCAGTGCTGAATAGAGGGGAATAAGGACATCCCTCAATCTGCTGGCAACACTCCTACTCATGCAAGCCAATAGGCCGTTGGCCTTTTTGGCAACAAGAACACATTGGTGACTTATATGCAGCTTCCCATTTCCCATAACCCTCTGTTCCTTTTCTACAGTGCTGCTACTTAGCTAATCAGTCCCCAGCCTGTATGTGGGAATTTTCCTTCCTAAGGGCGAGACTTTGCATTTGTTGTTCTTGAACCTCATAAGATTTAATTTGGCCCAAACATCCAATTTGCTTGGGTCTCCCTGAATCTTATCCCTGCCATCCAGTGTGTTTACCATTTCCCCCCAGCTTGGTGTCATCTGCGAATTTACCGAGAATGCAATCTATCCCATCATCCAGATCATTAAGAAGATGTTGAACAGAACCAGCCCCAGGACTGGCCCCTGGGGTACTCCGCTACTTACTGGTTGCCTACTAGACATTGAGTCATTGATCCCTACCTGCTGAGCCTGATGATCTAACCAGCTTTCTATCCATCTTACAGCACATTCATCTAAACCATGCTTCCTTAACTTGCTGATGACAATGCTGTGGGAAACTGTATCAAAAGCTTCTCTAAAGTTGAGGTATATTCACATTGACAGCTACTCCTGCATCCACATAGCCAGTCATCTCATCATAGAAGGCAATCAGGCTGGTCAGCCATGATTTGCAGTTCGTGAATCTATGTTGATTATTCCTGATCACTCTACATTCCTCCAAATTTTTTTTTTTTTTTACTATGGATTCTTGGAGAATCTGCTCCATGAGTTTTCCATGGATTGAGGTGAGGGTGATTGGTCTGTAGTTCCCTGGATCCTCCTTTTTTTTCCATTTTTTGAAGATAGATACTATATTTGACTTTTTCCAATCATCTGGAACCTCCCCCATTCACCACAAATTTTCAAAGATAACAGCTAGCAGCTCTGCAATCACATCAGCCAACTCCCTCAGCCCCCTCAGATGCAGTTCACTGGGCCCCATAGACTTGTGCACATCCAACTTCTCTAAGTAGTCCCTAACCTGACTTTCCATCATTGAGGGATACTCTCTTTCTCTTAATTTTATGTTAGCCAACGTAGTAGCCTGGGAGCTGACCCTGCCTGTGAAAACTGAGGTAAAAAAATCATTGAGTACTTCAGTAATTTCCTCATTATCCACCTCTAATGTACCTGTCCCATTCAGTAAGGGACTTAGACCATCCCTGATCCTCTTCTTGTTACAGACATACTTGAAGAACCCCTTCCTATTATCCTTCACATCCCTTGCTAGCTGCAACTCCAGTTGCCCTATGGCCTTTCTGATTTTATCTCTGCAGGCCCAAGCAATATCTTTATATGCCTCCCTAGTCATCTGTCCAAGCTTCCACTTCTTGTAAGCTTCCCTTTTGTGTTTCAGCTCACTGCAGAGTTCTCTTTTAAGCCAGTGTTTTACAAACATTTTTTCTCTCGACTTTAGTCTGCTTAACTTGACTTAAGCCCCTACTGCAGACATAGCCATTGTGACCTACCCAGAGGTTTAGGTCAGAGGAAGGGGTGGACTATCACAGGATAAGAGTGGCCACTGGCAGGGGAGAGAGACACTAGAGCATGCCTTGCCAGGAGTGGGTGCTTCATCATAAGGTGTCAAATTTAAATACCCTTTAAATTCTGCCAATTAATTCCTATTGACTTTCATCCAAATTTAAGTACAGGAAAGAAATGCAGCCAGACTGAATGTCCCCTCAAGAGATTAGCTGATGCCAAATACCATTTTCTCCAACTCAGTGTTTAGAATCTCTTATATATAAGCCTGCAAATGGCCCCTAAATGTGAGCTCAACTGTGGGAAAATGGATAAAAGTTTGCCAAATGTTCCAATCACATATAATGATAAATGTTGGTGAGAAAAGGAAGATAAAGACATTGAATTAATCCAAGGCACTGATATAATTTCTGGATTGTGTTAAGATCAATAGTTGGTAGACAAGGGAATTATGGAATCCAAAAATCAGTAAAGCAAAATTAGTGTAAAAAATTAGCCCAGAAACATTAATGAGGGTAAATCAATGGGAGTCCTGTGGCACCTTAATGACTAACCAATTCCTTCTGGCGTAAGCTTTCATGGATTGCAATGCACTTCATCACATTCATCTGAAGAAGTAGGTTTCAGTCCATGTGACCTTACTCCTGAAGAAATGTGTTAGTCTTTTAGGTGCCAAAGGACTTTTGTTGATTTTGTGATATGCAGAATAACACAGCTACCCCTCTGGAGCTTATCTTTAATGAGGGGAATCACTCCCCTCTTCTGTCCTTAAAATAAAAGACTTTGTGGGGAAAATTAAGAAGAATCAGCAGTTGTCTTCAAACATGGTTGCAGTGAGTTTTACTGTCAATTATCTAGATATGTATAGGACCTTTGCAGGAAAAATTCTGTGGCTGGTGTTATACATGAGGTCAAATTAAGTGATCACAATGGTCCTAGCTGGTCTTGGAGTTTAGGAATAATTGCCACCCCCACAGTCTCCTGGGCTCAGAGTTACTACTGCCCATCATTGTTCTTGCATTATTGTGATCCTGATAGATGTACTAACCAAACCAGGCCATGAGAGGTATCCAAATGACATCATCACCGGCACTGAGTCCAGCTGAATCATGGCCACCATCTGAGATGTGAAAGTTTGTCAGCCCTCCACATGATCTTCTCCCTCCCTGACTTATTTCTTTCCTATCCTTGTCCTTTTTCCTTCTGTCTAATTAGAGTCTGGCTCAGCTGACCAAGACAATATTTTGTAACACTGCTATAAAATTCTGACCAAAGGGAGAGCTAGAGGCAATGTCCTGACCAGCCTGGAACTGGTATGTTTGCCAGCTTTTGGTTGTGTGCCATGGCTGTACTTTTTTTCCCCCTTATGACATTGCAAATGAGAGTGAAAACAGGAGAAATAAGCTGCATTTCCTATCTCTGTGTTCTTTCTCTTTCTTCTTTGTGTGTTTCTCTTGTTTTATGTTCTAAGAAATGGGATCAGACTTTAACAGCAATGGCAGCAACAGATCCAGGTCATCTCAATTAACTTTTCTCTTTTCCCTAAAAAAGGAGAGTTCTTACTATCTTTAATACCATCGTGAAGACATGGAGACTGACAAATAGTATGGGAGGGATATCTTTTATATGAACTCAAGAGTTAGAGCTCAAAACACACCCCTAAATAAAATTAAATCTTGTAAACTTGTATTCAAACACCCGTAAAACATTAACTCAGGCCTATTAAATCGTGGATCATTTAGGGTGAGCACTGGTCAGGAATTTTCATTTGATAAAATTTGATAGCTATTATGATTTCCACAACATAAGTAATTTGCATAGAACAATGTGGATTCTGGTGAAATTTCCTGATTGTCCATCAGGAAAATTAAAGTGAAGTGTTCCGTTTCAGGTCTGGTTACAAGTAAGCTGTCATCGAGCCACTATAATGCAGCATACAAATTCCATTACTGCGGTGCAGCATGGGAGTTGGCATCTGATGGGGGATCGGGCCCTTAGAAGACAATGGTGCCATGAGGATGCAGCATTGATGAGGCATAGCACTACTCCAGGTGGAGGCAGTTAAATGTTAAACCAAGACAAAATTAAACATTTTGGCTTTGTTATCCTAACCATTTATCACTGTTTTTATTTTGTGAAAAGCCTTTATATTTCTAATGTTTGCCTCAATTTAGGAAAGAAAGGAAATGTCAAAAATATCAGAGCTCCCTGTGGAATAGATTTTTTTTTTTTTAATCAGCTCAGTTTATGGTCAAAACTTCAGCAATTGCATAATCTATGTACTCTCCTTTCCACGTTCATACAATCACAGAAGATTAGGGTCAGAAGGCAACACAGTAGGTCATCCAGTTCAACTCCCCTGCTCATATGTTTATCCAGGACTGCATGTAAGAGATGTGCAATAATATGTTGCAGTTAAAGGGGGGGGAGGGAATAAAAAAAAAAAAAACCTTGCTAAACTGTGAGGTGTGCAAAAAGAAGTGCCTTGTATGACGCTCAAAAGATAGTTTTCCTGCTCTACTTATCCCCCATGTGCCCTCACCTAGATTATTGTGCTTGTCTGTCACCATTTTAGGAATTATGTGGATAAACTGGGGAAAATCAAGAGGACATCAACAAAAATTATAAAAGTGGTTTGTTTGTTTGTTTTTAAACCTGACCTCAGAGGAGAAATATTGGTCATGTTCAGTCTTGAGACAAAAATACTGAGAACAGACCTGATAAGTCTTGAAATACAGTAAGTGCTTTTATAAAAAGGATGGTGATCAGTTTTCCTCCATCTCCATTGAAGGTACGATAGGTCATGGGCTTAATCTGCAGCAAGGGAAATATAGTTTAAGTATTATGAAAAGCTGTCTAACTGTAAGGATAAATAACTTTGTTAATATAGTCCATGGGATGGGAGGAGAGTGGTAAGATTATACCTGCTCTTCAGCCTAGCTGAAAGAGAGACAGAAAGGAAGGAAAAACCAAAGAAGTGTTTCAATGTGGAATATGTTCACAATGTCATTATTGTGTCCAAGGCCTTTACTTAAATGTGTTTGTTCAAATAAAAAGGAATTTTGAGAACTACCATCAGCCTAGAAGCAGAGGGAGTGATTCTGTAGAGCCGCCATTGCATGACTGCACTAGAACATGTCATTTTAAAGTAGGCCTCTAAGTTCTGATGCATACTGCAAACTGTATGGAGGAAACATGCAAGAGAAGATATTTATACATTGTGTGAATATAAGGTGACAGGTAAAGCTTGTCTGCGGAGATCACCCTAACATATATCCAAAATTATATACACTAGTCTCCAGCTTAATCAAAAGACAAATAAAGCAACATATTTTTCTCAGTTCTTTAGGTGGCCACTTAAGACTGCTTTCACAGAATATTGTATTTATTTATCTAAGTGCTTAGAATCTCAAAGCTATTAGACTCTTTGCAGGAATTTTTGGGTGAAATCACTGATGTGTTACATAGCAGGTCAGACTAAATCGTTATAAAGATACTCTTCGGCCGTAAAAAATCATGAAAACTACACACCCTAGGTACACAGCATTGAACTGTCCTTGACTTCACTGAGTCAGTATTTCCCTTCACTTGACCTTGTCTGTCTTTTCTCCTTATGTTAGAAACTTCCACACAGGGACTAATCTTATTATATGTATGAAAAGTGCATAAC
This sequence comes from Podocnemis expansa, assembly GCA_007922195.1. NCBI lineage: Eukaryota > Metazoa > Chordata > Testudines > Podocnemididae > Podocnemis > Podocnemis expansa. The sequence continues at coordinate 790,713 of ML682124.1, read as the reverse complement.
ATAATAGGGTTCTAATAATAGCTGGTGCTTTCTGCCAATATTGTAATAGTTATTAATAAAATAAAAATCATTCCAGAGATTACTATGTTGACCCCATGTTCCAAAGTGCACATAAGTAACCTCAATGAAGGGAATTATTAATGGAGAAAGTAGTAGTTAGACCCACAAGAGGAAAGGTGTAGCACAACATAGATCTATATAGTTAATAATCCATATAGGAAAGACATAGCTTTGCATTTTAAAGTGTGTTTAGATTTTTACAGAGATTTGATGGTATTCTTGGCTTCCTAATAATTTTCAAGTGAGACCATTTAAACACTACCCCTTTAAATGCACAGATGATTCAAGTAATCCGAGAACAGAATATTTAGCCACCTGGATTTTTGTATCAATGAGTGCGAGGAATTTAAGACCAGAAGAGTCCAGAAGGGCATACAGTGCAACCTGTGTATCACAGACCTTGAGGTTTCACCCAATTACTTTTGTACAGAGCTCAGTAGCTTCTGTTTGGCTAATACACATCTTCTGGAAAAGTACCTACCCTTCATTTGAAGACTGCAAGAGATGGAAAATCCATCAGGAATTCTTCAGAACTCTTGACATGTATTATGCAACTTGGATGACATCACTCACAACAAACAAGAGGAATAGCCCATCAACCTTCAGATTTTAATGTCCATGTTATTTCTGAATAGAGGAAGTAAGCTAACAAGGATTGACTGTGATTTGAATGGAACACAATAGTTTTTCAGGGCTAGATCCAAGATATGGTTAAATAGTTAATTCATCGTGGCCAGAGTGAATTCCCTTCTGACCTTAAGATGTAGGGAAAAGCTGTAAGTTTAAGCAGCTAAGGCAAAGAATAGGATGGGTGAAAGTGTCCACAGAAAGCTGAAAATGTTTGTTGAGTATCAGTCATCCAATAAATGAGATGGAGGCAAAGATTCTGAATCCTAATCCAGAGTTCTACATACTACAGTAGATGTTAAATAAATCAATAAAAATAATAATTAGAGCAGGATTGGGATACATTTTTTTCCAGAAATACTTTAAATGAACAATGATGAGGGGAAAACAAGAACAAAAACAAAACAAAAACAAGACAAACACTACTCCCTTGTATTGCACTTTACCAAAACTGTTCTCTTTATTTGCCTGACAGTTACTAGCCAGTGACTCACAACACTTTAACACAGGGTACTTTTTCCAGATATGTTTTTCATTCTCATAGGGTATGTCTACACTTGCAACTTAGTTCAAATTAAGCAGGCTTAATTCAAACTAACTTAGTACCTGTCTACACTAGGCTTTCTTTAATTTGAATTAAGGAATTCCTTAATTCAAACTAATGAAAGCTTATTTCAAACCAGTAAGACCTGCTTGTTAGTTGACCCAAGCCATTAGTTTGATCATTAATTCAAACTAAGGACAATGTAGATAAGTATTAACCCTTAGTTCAAACTTAATATATTCGAACTAAGGATAGTTAGTTTGAATTAACAAAGTGAACTAATTTGAACTAATGTTAGTTCAAATTAGTCCACATTGTTAATTTCAACTAAGAAGTTCAAATTTAGTTTGAACTAACTTTGAATTTATTAGTTTGAATTAACAAAGTCAAACTAACTTTTCCTAGTGTAGACATAGCCAGAGAGATCTTAAAAAGATGACAGGAACAATAAAAGAGTTACCTTACATGTGTAAGGGAAAATATTTAGTGAATAAAAACAGTATACTACAGTTGGGGCAGGGGGAATGCTCTGAAATCTTACACCAATTTTGTACCACTTTCACTAGGAGCTCTACTATGAGAAGTGAATGTACAAAAGTGGTGTGACGAGTCAAGATGATGGCTACAGCAGAGTAGTCCTATTTGGATTCCTGGGAAGTGGGCAGGCACAAGCCTGCCCACTGCTAAAACCCCTCCCCCAGTCTAAGGGGAGGAGGCATTAGACCCAGGTCCAACTAACTATGGTGGACAGCTAATGGAAGAACAGGATGGGTGTGAGGGTCATAGGTTCAAAATGAGGGATTCAGAAGGGGACACTGAGCAGAAAACCCTGGATAGCACCCACTGCTCCAGAAAAGTGTCAAGGGACCCAGCAGATGCTGCCCAGAGGAACTCTGCCCAGAACCAGGACTGAACAAGGGACCAGAAATAGGCCCCACAGTTGAGACACCCCCTCAGCCAACCTCCTTTCTCTGGTTTTAAAATTGGCCAGGAGGAGGTTGGGGAGGTTTTGTGACTTTGTGGAGCCATGGAGGGAGAGTGCATAAATAAACAAGGAGGGGAAAAGTGCAGCCAAAACCTCAGGAGGAGGTTCTGGAGAAACCAGAAGAAGGCTGACACATTCAAAATAGGAGTGTGCCAGGGTCTACCTCACACAGCAAAAGGGACAGGTGTCAAGGCGAGGAGTGAACCACACCAGCTACACACCCGTGCTCACGGCTCCATGGAGGAGTCACCAACTGATATCCTCAGCAGATCATGAGGTCAGGGTGGTATACAGGCTGGCCCACCAGGGTCCTCAGCTTCCACTGGTGGCATTAGATCCTGCCATTTGTATTAGGGCAGGACATGAGGGTGAGAAAATGGATGATGTGCAGCACGAGTGTGTACAGATATTTGTGGGGTGTGGTTCAGAAACAAACCATCTGCAAGTCTAGCAGCTGGCTAGGTACATGGTGTGGGACAGTTGGGGAGGCTCGTGGGGCCAAGGCCCAATGAAATCTAGCTCAGGAGGTCCAGGACTGAGGGGGGAGGGAGCACCCTCTCGCAGAACACACGCGAGGCAGGGGCAGGGCTGCCTTCACCTCCTGGAGTAGGCGTCACATGGGTACAAGCGATGGAGAGCCCCATGCTCCAAGCCTATGCATGGGGATCCATCCAGTTTCCCCCTGGGAGTAATCTAGGAGATCTCCAACCCTGGTGACATCAGCGAGGACCAATCTCCACCTCATGGAGTGGGTCTCCGCCAGCTGCAGTGCAAGATTAGGGTTGTGTAGCAGGGGGTCCCTAAGGAGGTCGTCCCCCATGGTGGGTACAACAGACCTGGATGCAGACATTAGTAGAAGACTGGCAGCTTGGAGAGCTCCCACAGAACACCTCTCAGCTAGACATAAAAGAACTGCCAGTCGTATTGGAGCCCTTGGTAGAGGCAGAGAAAAGTGTGTGACAAGTGGCTCCATGCTGGACTACCTGAACCATAAAAGAGTCTCTGCAGGACCTGGAGGTGGAAGGGATAGACATGGCTGTAGACACAGCACAGGCTCTGTCCTTCCTCCTAGAGGAGAAGACTCAGGATTCCGGCAGACACCCAGTGCAGTCCTGTCCCGAAGAACTCCAGAACTGTCCTCTGGAGGTTGGCCAGGAATCTCAGGGGCGGAGCCAGCGTGTTGAGCCAGTTCCAGTGCATGGACAGGAGGAGCTGGTTGATGACCAGTGCCCACCCCCAAAAGGAGAGGCACTTTAGCAGTCCTGTCCATCTCAGCAGCCTCTCAACAACCCTGCCTTCTAAATCTTGTCAGTTCTCATCCACGGAGGGATGGGTGGCAAAAAGGTAGACACCAAGAATTTATGTAGGAGAGGAAGCTAGAGAAAAAAAGGCAATAACATAACTTCCAACTAGAATCTCCTTTACAGGACAGCAAGGCTTGCCCATAGTAACCCCATTACCATGGGAGCTATCACTCAGCTCAGGTGCTCTAATTCCCTCTTTCCTACACTAACTCTTTTGTTCCTCTAGTCTTGTTCCTTTGCGAAGCTGCTGTATGAGAAGAACTGAGGTGGATTACATTTTTTTTTCTTTATTCATGGTAGCTCTGTCAAACTAAGGTGCATATACAGAAACTTGACTCTGGGCAATAAAACCAAAAATGAAAACAAAAAACAGCAAGTGTAGGAGCTCAGGACAATGTGTTTGGGTTAAAAGAATTAAAAATAACAGCATAGACAGCAGCACACTAGACCAAATTCTGGGAGGGGAATGTAACACTGTCTGGGTCTAGGGAACTGTTTATGGTTATCTTTCATATTAATTTTTCATATCTGCAATGATCCATATGTAGTATACCATGTTTGGTATAAATATAAAAGTTGTAATCTGCTAGGAATGATTACATGGTTTATATGTAGGTATCATATCTGTAGAAGATATTAGGAATGTATTTGTTTTATTTGTACTACAGGTTATTTGACTCCAACCAGTCCCACACTGCCTGTCTGCAAAACTATTGTCATCCTAATGGCCCAATAAAGCAGACTCCCAGCTGCAGTGGGCCTAGAAAGAAACCTGTTTAACCAGTCACCCAAACTGACCATGTGACTCAATTCCATTTTGATTTGGCAAGAACTCTAAGAGCATAGGAGAGCCAAAAGGTGACAAAAGGCAATAGCCCCATCTCCATTTTGTCTTTAGTTTTCAGTCTGCAACCTGCAATCAACACCCTCCTCTGGAACTATTCTCTGAGACTGAACAAAGACCTGACCCACCCAAGTGCTGGGTGCATACCAGAGGAATTGGACTAATCTGCAAGCTACAGAATCTTCAAGGATTTGCTTTCTATGGACTCTAAAGAATTTGTATGTATGTGATCCACTTTGACCCTTTAACATCTCTCATATTTTGTTTGCTTTCTTTTTGTATTAAACTTTTAGTTGTAGTTACTAAAGGATTGGCTGGCAATGTGGTATTTTGGGTAAGATCCAAGCCCTATATTGTTCTGGGTGATGTGGCTGGCCCTTTGGGGTTAGGAGAACTTCTTTCTTTAAGATACCCAGTGGCTAGGCAGGGACCAGAAGAAGTGATGTGCAGTCAAGGGGGCTGTTTTGATTTTGTTATGCTTGGTGATGACTAGAGTGGGAGATTCAGAAGCATGGTTTGTTACTGACTGGGAGACTGGTTTCAGTACCACCTATCAGTGGTTTGAGGGTTTGTCCTCTGGTTTTTGCAGCTTGACCTGATTTTGGCACATTCAGAGGCCCGGGTCATAGGCAAAATCACATATGGACAATACAAAGAAATTCTTTTCAGCTTCCTGTTGATTACCAGAATTCCATTTATTACTGAATATAGTTAACATAAATTTCTAGGGCGTGTAATATATTAATTTAGGCAGATTATCAGAGATCTATTTCACTTACATTGAAAATGAAGAAAAGGAAACTATGCACAATGCAAAATGGAAAAATCTAATACAGCTTCATAAGGAAAGTTTTAGCTGCTATGTCACAGAGAAATGGGGAGGATATAACATTCTCAAAGGACACTTTGGGCTCTGGTGTAGCACATCTTCATTTGAGTTATGTATACACTACAGAACCTATCGCAGCATATCACTCCAGTGTAGAATCAGAGAACCATAGAAACTGGAAGGGACCATGAGAGATCATCAACTCCAGTCCCCTACACCCTTGGCAGGACCAAGTATTGACTTTAAACATCCCTGACAAGTGTTGGTCTAACGTGCTCTTAAAAACTTACAATGATTGAGATTCCACCACCAGCCTTTGCAACTTATTCCAGTGGGTAATCACCCTGGCTATGCCTATACTTGTAAAGATTATTCAACTTTATGAAGTCAAATTAGTTAATTCAACTTTAATTGAATTTATTAATTCAAATTAGAGTCTCCACAAGACTTCTAAATCAAATTAAAGTAAGCTTTAGTAATTTGACTTAGAGAGTCTACACTAGACTACACTACAGAGAGTATACAGTAGACTACACTAGACTCTCTAAGACAAGTGGAAGAGCTGTGGCTTCCAGGCTAGGGGAACCACAGCTCCAGGGACAAGGGGAGCTCCAATTCCCTGGCAAGCAGGGAGACATAGCTCCATTTCCCTGAGAACCATGGCTTCCTGTCAAGAAGGGAGCCATGGTTCCTTGGAACAAGTAAGCCTCTGGGGCTCCCTGGATAGGGGAGCACCAGAGAAGTTGCTGTTGGGGCTTCCCTATCCAGGGATCTTTTTCCAGGGGATCCCCTGTCCACACAGTCCTAGTGGCTCCCTTCTGCCAGGGTGCCATGTCTCCTCTCTTACCAACCCATGGCTCCCCAGAAAGAAGGGAGCTATGACCTTCTGGCAGAAGCGAGCCACTAGGGCTCCCTGGAGAGGGGAGCCCCAGAGAAGCAGCAGCCAGGGCTCCCATGTCCATAGAACCCTGAGAATTGGCCGCTGGAGCTCCCCAGACCAGGGATCCTCTGGGGCTCCTAGGGAAAAGAGCCACTGGTGCTCTCTTCCCTGGGGATGCCCTATCCTGGCAGACAACGGCAGCTGTCTTCCCCAGTGGTCCCCAGATTGGGACACCCCAGAGGTTCCCCTTTCTGGGGAGCACCAGAGAAAACAGCTGTCAGGGCTGCCCAAATAGGGGAACCTCTGGCTGGCAGAGCACTTTCCCCACCTGCCACAGATTACCCCATGGGGTGCCCTCCCAATCAGTCAGCAGGATTCCCTGTGGGTCATTTTCCCCTCCAGCTGGCTGGCAGGATCTCCCGTTGGCTGCCTTCCCCACTGTGACACCCCAAAGGGAATCCTCTCTGCCGGCTGGCAGGAAGGACTTCCTGTGATGGATCCTGCCTGCTTGCAGGGAAGGCACCCTTCTGGCTAGGGGCTTGCCTTTCTGGAGAGCACCAGCAGGGCTGGTACAACACGGTAAACACTTTAAGCTAGGTTCAACGGGGGAAGGAGACCAAAGCCCACAGGTGAGTGACAATGTGGGTGTTCTGGGGGAAGGGATGGAACTTGGGGGGTGCTGGGACTGTAGCACCAGGAGTAAAAGAGAAGGTAGTTGGAATATGGGGGGGAGGGGATCAAATAATTGTCTTACGTGTTCTACTGAAGGCCCAATACATGAGGAGAGTGGGGGAGGAGAACTCCAAGAAAAAACGCAAGGAGATTTATGTAATAAAATTGGAAATCAAAATGACAAAGTAGGGCAATTGGCCGGGTATCTTAGGTGCTTATACACTAATGTGAGGAGCCTGGGAAATAAGCAGGAAGAATTGGTAGTACTAGCGCAGACAAGGAACTATGATATCATAGGAATAACAGAGACGTGGTGGGATAGTCTGCACAACTGGAGCTCTGCCATGGATGGGTATAAACTGTTCAGGAAAGATAAGCAGGGAAGAAGAGGGGGAGGAGTAGCACTATATTTAAAAGAGTTCTATGACTGCTCAGAGCTCCATTATGGAAGTGGAAACGTGCCAGTAGAAAGTCTGTGGGTTACATTGAGAGGGGAAAGCAAAAAGGGGCATGCTGTGGCAGGCAGTGGATGAGGTGTTCTATGGACAACTAGCAGAAGCTTCTAGATCACAAGCCCTGGTGCTGATGTGGGACTTCAATTACCCTGACATCTGCTGGGGGGCAAATATAGCAGTGAATGGGCAATGCAGGACATTTTTAGAGTGTTGGGGACAACTTTCTAGTATAAATGCTAGAGGAACCAAATAGGGGCCTTGCACCTCTCAACCTGCTGCTCACAAACAGGGAAGAATTGATCAGGGAGGTAGAGGTAAATGGCAAGCTAGGCAGTAGTGACCATGACATGGTTGAGTTCAGGATCCTGATTAAAGGAAGGAAGGAAAGAAACAAAACAAAAACCCTGGACTTCAGAAAAGCAGATTTTGGCTCCCTCAGGGAACTGATGGGCAGGATCCCTTGGGAAGCTAATCTGAAGGGGAAAGGAGTCCAAGAGAGTTGGTTATATTTTAAAGAAACCCTGCTAAGGGCACAGGAAGTTGCTATTCCAATTAGGAGAAAGAACAAACATGTGAGGCAGCCAGAATGGCTTAGCCGAGAACTCAGCTCTGAGCTTAAACATAAAAAGGAAGCTTACAGGAAGTTGAAGCTTGGTCAGATGACCAAGGAGGCATATAAAGATATTGCTAGGGATTGCAGAGATAAAATCAGAAAGGCCAAAGGACAAATGGAGTTGCGGCTAGCGAGGGATGTAAAGGATAACAAGAAGGGGTTCTACAAGTATGTTAATAACAAGAAGAGGGTCAGGGATGGTGTAGGCCCCTTGCTGAATGGGGCAGGCATCCTTGTGACAGAGGATGAGGGAAAAGCTGAAGTGCTCAATGCTTTTTTTGCTTCAGCTTTCACAGGCAGGGTCAGCTCCCAGCCCACTACCATGGGTATGGCAGATTGGAGAGAAGAAGAGAGCCCTTGGTGACAGAAGGTCAGGTTAGGGACTGCTTAAAGAAGCTGGATGCGCACAAGTCCATGGGGCCGGATGAACTGCATCCAATGGTGCTAAGGGAATTGACCAATGAGATAGCAGCACCGCTGGCCATTATCTTTCAAAACTCATAGAGAATGGGGGAGGTGCCAGTGAATCGGAAAAAAAAAAACAAAAAACAAATGTAGTGCCTATTTTCAAGAAAGGGAAAAAGGAGGATCCAGGGAATTACAGACCCGTCAGCCTCACCTCAATCCCTGGAAAAAATTATGGAGCAGATTCTCAAAGAATCCATCCTCAAACGCTTAGAGGAAAATAAAGTGATCAGGAACAGTCAGCATCGATTTACTAAGGGTAAATCATGCCTGACCAATCTCATTTCCTTCTATGATCAGATGACTGGTTTTCTGGCTGCAGGAAGAACCGTTGATGTCATATACCTTGATTTTAGCAAGGCTTTTGATACAGTTTCCCACAGCATTCTCATTGGAAAATTAAGGAAGTGTGGCTTGGATAGGTGTACTATAAGGTGGATAGAAAACTGGCTAGATCAACGGTTTCAGCGTGTAGGAATCAATGGTTCCATGTCTAGCTGGCAGCCAGTCATGAGTGGTGTGCCCCAGGGGTCAGCCCTGGGGCCAGTTTGTTACATGTTAGCTCTGTTTTCTTGAGGAATCAGAGCATAGTATCCAGCCTGTGCCTTCCCCCCACCCTCCACACACACATCCCCCAACCTCTGCTTGAACTGAAAACCAAAAACAGTAGGAAATGGGAGACATCCTTATCTACCCATATCCAGAAGCCATCAGCACAGTTAATGGAGCTTTATTTGCATTGACTGTGGAGAGCCAGGCTCCAAAGCAAGAACCGCACTGAACCCTGGGATTGAAGAAGCAGGGAAACATTGCCTGATGGGAAATCTCACACCAAAATGAACAAACTCAGCAATTATCAGATCATTCTAGTCACAGACATGATAATTGATACCCAAAATGCTGAGCCTGCCTTATTGTATTGTGAGCTTCTCTGAGCCATTACACTCAGCCAGGAATGTGTATTGGCCACATAAACAAGTCCTTATAAAAAACCGTTACCCACATCCAATGGTAGTGAAGTGTGTGTCCTGTGCAAGTCCTGATTGGATCCTGTCTGAATCTTGTATGAGTCTGGATTGAGTCCTGAGTCCTGATGCTTGGATCTAAAGCCGTATCATTTGCACTGGGATTTGGCTTTTCTTCCTTGCTGATTGCTGTGGGAGCTTTGTTTCCATCCAGCCTCTGACCCTGATCTGCACAACCTGGAAACCTTTCTGCTACACAGAGTGGTGAGACACCCCCTCCCAACTTCTTTCTCTCTCTCTCTCTCTCTCTGTTAATTATGACACTCTAGGCCCGATACAGTAGAATCTAGGTAATATTGTAGCTGGGTGTTTTTCTTTCCTTGTATGTTTATCAATGCTTAGTCTTGGTTTCTTTATATCACTTTGCAGCAACGCTTCTATTACCTAGCCAAAGATCCCTGTAATGCCCACAACCCTGTAAGGTTTGCTCATGGAAAGGGACAGTAGCCTGACTGACTCCAGGGGCATATAAGGGTGACAGCTGAAAAGTGCTGTTTTGCCCCAGCCTGATTGAGTCCAGGGGCATATAAGGGTAGCAGCTGAGAAGTGCTGTGTGACCCAGCCTACTGAGTTCAGGGACACATAAGGGGTCAGCTGAGAGTGCTGAGCGACCCGGTCCACTCAGACGCACCTATATAGAAACACAAGTCACACAAGCAGCACACTAATAGAATTACCATCTTCCCTGAAGAGAAGGCAACCCTAATAAATGAGCGTACCCTGAGTTTGTGGGCAAAGCTGGTAACAGGTTCTGTTCAACATTTTCATCAATGATCTGGATGATGGAATAAACTGCACTCTAAGTAAGTCTGTGGATGACACCAAGCTGGGGGGAACAGTAGATATGTTGGAGGGCAAGGACAGGATTCAGGGAGACCTAGATAAATTGGAACAGTGGAAATCTTATGAGGCTCAATAAGGACAAGTGTAAAATCCTACACTTGGGACGGAAAAACCCCATGCACTGTTACAGGCTGGGGAACATTCAGCTAAGTAGCAGCAGTGTAGAAAAAGACCTGGGGGTCATGGTGGATGGGAAGCTGGATATGAGTCAACAGTGTGCTCTTGCAGCCAGAAAGGCCAATGGCATACTGGGCTGCATCAAAAGAAGTATTACCAGCAGATCAAGGGATGTGATCATTCCCCTCTAAACACCCCTATAAATATCAATAATTTTAGTAAGCAAGATTTGTGTTGATTATATTTCTCATTCTCATTTGCTGCATATGAAAGTGTGTTTAGAAGTAGAAAGGGGAGTTAATAAAATAGTATCTACCTTACCACAGTTTAACACATGTAAAAGGTGGAATAAGGAATTGCTATAAACTGAGAAGAGTAAATTAGAAGTGGCCTTGTAGAATTTTTACCTATTCAGATTTCCTTCAGGATCAAAATAATCTAGATCAACCTGCCACCCTTACACACTATATTTTAGCAGTCCAGTAGCTAAACAGAAATAATCTAACTTTTAGTAAAGAAGAAGCATAAAAAAAGTATGCCAGATACTTAACTTCAGGGACCCAATTTTTAAAAAAAAATATGATCCCATGTCTTATTCATAAAGGTTGCTTTACTAATGTTTTTGATAACCTGTTCTTTCCTCTGATGGTGGTATATTCATAGCACAGTAAATATAAGTTATTGCAATATTTTTACTTCATTCACAAAGTTTAATATGACAACCCATACAGATGTTGTTCTATTAAGGTGCTTTGTTTCTACCACAGAAGATGGGGGGGGGAGTGTTAAACTGGTTGCCTGGTGGAAACTATGCAAACATTTCTATCTTGATAAAGCAAATCTATTGCTTTGATATTTTGACAGAAATTTTATTTTTCTCAGCTACTTTAGTAAATATCCTGGAAAAAGAAGCTGTAATTTACACCACTCCCATTAAGGATCCAACCTGTACATTAGATTATAGTTCCAAAGGGGCAGCCGTGTTAGTCTAGTAAAGCAAAAAAAGCAAGGAGTCTTGTGGCACTTAAAGACTAACAGATTTATTTTTGTGTGAGCTTTTGTGGGAGAAAATCCCACTTTGTTAGACCCTTTGAAGAGGCGGAATTTACAGAATGGGATGAAAAATAAATGAAGGGGAGTGTCACATATGGGATCAGGTCATACTGCAACAGCAAATCAGAGCATTTGTTTCTTAGAGATTGAATCTTTACAAATGCTCTGATTTGCTGTTGCAGTATGTCCTGATCCCATGTCTGACACTCCCCTTAATTTATTTTCATCCCATTCTATAAATTCCCCCTTTTCAAAGCATCTGACAAAGTGGGATTTTCTCCCACAAAAGCTCATGCGATAAATGAATCTGTTAGTGTAAGTGCCACAAGACTCCTTGCTTTTTTTATTAGATTATAGGTCATTTGTATATATGCCCATATTCCTGCCATAGATACCTTTTCTGTCCCTTTTAGGACATACCCATTCATTTCCTTTATTCTTCCTTTTAGTTATAATATAGGGTAGTTTAAAAGAGCAAAACAAAACATGTGCCAATGCTAGTTTCCTTCCTAATATTGCAATACACATACAGAGGCATGAAAAGGAATGGGCTAAGATTCTGATCATGCATTTTTCTATTTAAAATATTGGGTAGTTACTGACTGTATCTTGTAAGTACCTATCCTCACTTTGTTCTTCTATGAAAGACCATTGCTCTCCTTTTTTTGCATTTCTGTGTTCATACCTCTTGGTACAAAATCATAAGCTAAGACTTCCAGGGGTCAGCAACCCAAAAGATAATTTTAAAAATTCCTTCAATGACCAAATATTTTAATCTTCAAAATAGTGGTAGCTTCCTGGTGGGATGTGCTGGGCCAGGGTGCTGGCTGCAGGGTCGTCTGGTTGGGGGGAGCCTGGAACCAATAGTGGGTGCCTGCAGGTTCCCTGGTGTGGGGGTCAGAGTCAAGGGCAGGCCACCTAGGGTGACCCCCAGTGGCAGGGGGCCAGAAGCTGCAAGGGGGCAGCCAAAGAGCAGCATGTGACTCTGGAGCTTCCAGTGGCAGCCCCTGATAAGCACAAGGACACCAGCTAAAAAAAAATTCCTATTAGCTTTTATCATAATGCCATCTGAAATCCAGTCTTCAGATAAAGGAAACCTATCACTTATGCTTGTTCATATATTACTGAGTGGCACACCTTGTATTGTTTTAGGCCTAAAAAGGCTTAGATTTCATGGTTGTTTTTAAGTAAGTTTTCAAAAAGCATATATTGCATGTCCACATTAAATTATGAAAAAAACCCATGAAAACTAGGCGGGTTTATTTTCCCTTCTATGATAGATGGCAAGATAGACATTGTTCTTCATTGTCCAAGACTCAAATGCAGCAAGTTAGTGCTGGGGTATATAAAGTGCAACTGATTAGAAACAGAGTTTCAGTCTAGTTTCATTATCCAAGCAGACAGAAACACAAAAATGAAACCAAACACCATCAACAATAAACATGCATATTAGGGATCAGATCTCTGTGAGGCTATGTCCATGCACAAAATTTTATTTTGAAATTAGTCATTTTGAAATGACTTATTTTGAATTAAAATAAATTTGAAATAAGACAAGCTCCTCCAATTGAAATAGCATGCCCTGTGCATGGACATGCTATTTCGACTTCCAGAGAGGGGCACCCTGGAAAGTGTGGCAAGATGGCCCCCTGGCAGGGCCATGTTGCCACCCAATCCCCTGGAGAGCCAGGCAGGGGAAAAAGCACCCGGTGGGGGGGGCAGGTCCCCCAGCTGGCTGACTGGGCAAGGGGGCTTGCCAGCAGTGAAAGGGGACCATGGCTCCCCCCGCCAGCTTGCTCTGCTGCCACGGCACCCTGGGAGGAAGGTCGTAATAACCCTCATTTTGATACAAAACTAGGTTTTATTGTATCAAAATGATTTTCCTTATTTTGAAATAACGTCATCTGGACCTGTCAAGTTTTATTTTGAAACAACGGTTGTTGTTGGATGGATGATGGAAAGTTTTGGTGTTGGGTGCTCTGGGAATTCTCCTGAGCAAAAGAATAAACAGGGAAGTAGAAATCTGAGAGCAGAGGAGAATTCAGAGATGCTAGTACATTGAGTGACAGGCATCTGGGTAAGGAACAATGCTAAAGGAAACAATGGGGGAAATCAAGAAGAAATGTCAGAAAATTCAGGGTAAGTGGTCAAGATAACAGCTGTTGACTCAACAACAGAAAATTGATGAAACAGTAAGGATCAAGTACAGATGATTAATCGAAATAAAAATGGAAATGGCCCAAGATGACCATGGGACATTTTGATGAGAAGAAAAAGGACAGCCACACATCAAAGTCAGAAAATAATGAAATATGGCCTTGATGTCCTCCTGAATGAGAAACCAGAGGCAAATGTAACTGGAAAAGTGATCTTCAGTACAATATCAGATTTTGCCTAAAACCTTGGTAGGATGATGATATTCATAATTGACTCATTTCTTTGAGAGTTATCTTCATTCAGGTCTTTAAACATGTGATCCAAGGACCTTTTGATGTTTGAGAGGATGCAGGGGTGTGTAAGAGAACAGGGGTTTCCAAGGTTCACCAACAAGGGTCATCTAGGATGGAAGCCTGTGTCACAACAGTTTTCATGGACGCTGTGAGATGTATGCACAGAAAATAGATGAGGAGTTATGTGTATATGCTGAAAATATGTGCTTTAGGCCTTGCAATTAAAGACATGCCAATCAAAGGTAGCATGGCTTGAATCAAACTTCTCCAAGCAGGATGTGATCTCCTTGATGGAAGCCTATTAATATACTGAGTTGAATGCTAGCAAAGAGCTTGTGGAGACCTCAGAGGAAAACTAGTAGGAAGAGGTAAAGGAAGGAGACCCTATTTTCAGGTGAACATCAAAGGTTTGGTCCGGTATGCATAAGAGTGCAGACAGGCACTGTGGCATCCTTCCAGCCCTGCAGAGAAGCCACCAACAGGCTTGATCTTGTGAAAGGAGGGGCTAAAAATGCTGAGAAAGCATACAGGGAATGTCTTGTGAGTCATGTTCAGATGCTAGAAATGTTATGCTTTTGTTTTATATGTAACCATTTGTTTCTTATATTTATCCTGTCTATCACTTGAATCTCTGGTCTTTGACAAACTTCTTTTCCTTCTACTATTGGTAGATCTAAGTTCTACTCAGTAAGTGGAGTGGTGATCCTGTGCTGAAGCTTGTGTCCTATACCTTTGAAACTAGCAAAGCTCTGATTTCTTTGAGTGTTCAGTGGAACAAGACCTGCCCACTTCAGAATGATGCTTGAAAGACTCAGGAGTTTTCATGTGTCTGTTGCTAAACTGTACAGAGAAAGAGTTGTGCAAAGTCCCAGAAGGCTTGCTTGATTATCCAGAGACTGACAGAGTCAGAGAGCTGATCTACAGCAAGCACAGACATCTGGGTCTACACTTATCAGAAATTCAGTGCAACTCCTATGCAGTGTCTTCACTGAGCTGCACAAAGGGGAAATGTGTTCCTGTTAATTCAGCACTATGGTCTTTGAGGGGTGTCAACTTCTGGATTGATTGAGCAGGTTCTCCACTGACTGGAAAGACTGATCTGTTGATGAATTTGCTGAGATCAGGAAATGTGCTTTTCCACATGGTAAGAGGCAGTGATAGAAGGGTACCTTACAATCCAAAGATACCTCAAGGAAACATGCCCCTGGGAAGTATACAGTGTGATTATGAAAGTAGTCCACAAAAAAAATAATCTGCAACCACTGAACCTGGTCTGTTAAAAAATCACATGAGTGTTATGGTTAGAAACATGATGTATGTCTCAGGACATCTCCAGTGCAAAGAGGAAGATCTATAAGCATGCTGCTTCTCCCTTCTTATTGCACAAGAAAAACTGGGACCACTAAAAACTGAAGATTATTGCTTGTATTCCAGACATTGACTCTGGTAAATCGAGCAGTGAAAATGAAGCACAATACATTTGCTGGTAATAAAGGAATGGCTTTGCTTCCCCCCACATTATTTTTTTTTTTATATGAAGAGCAAATGGGATTGTAATAGGCACGTCTTCGCTCCAGCGATCTGTGTAACAGTAGCAAATGTAGATTGCTTATTTCCAGTGGTCCAGGGATTTTCTGAACTCTGTGAGATCTCGGGATAATTTTTACTTCTTAAATGATCATCAGATGTGCTGGCACAGTCAGGACTTAAATGATACCAATAAAAGATTTGCAAGGGAGAAACTCAGAACAGCAAGAAATCATTAAAGAATTAAGTGCTAGCTCTTGAAGACAGGCTTCTTGCTATTATCTGAGTTCTGCCATTGACCAATTAAATGGAAAAATGTGCAGAGTTCTGGAGAACTAGCATCTGTGGATTCACGGTTTTTTTAATGTTTTCATCTGCACCAATAGAAGGACATAATAGGAGCTCAATTTATGTACATAAGAGTTCTAGGGAAAGATGCTGGCTGAGATTTTGGAGACCAAAATTCAGTTTCCTGCTCTGGTTCTGACCTGCATTATGAACTTGAGCTAGTCACTTTCCCTTTTCAGGTCTTCTCTTTCCCCTCCCACCCTTACTCTGTCTTTCCAATTAAATTGTAGCATCGTTGGGACAGGGATTGTCTTTTAATGTGTCTTTGTGCAGTGTCTAGAGCAATGATGTTCTAATCTCAATGTATGTCCCCTAAGTGCTACTGTCATTATTATAAAAATTTATAATTGTAGAACCAGATCCTGAAGCCATCATACTTTCCATAGTTCATCCTATTGAAACCTGATTCCTATATCTACTCCTATAGGGCTTGTGGGTTATGTCTACACTGGAGCCTTAGGGTCATCTTAAGGAAAGTTAAGTTGGCCTACAGACTGCTGGGGCCACACAGGCTATGCCCACACATATGTGGTTAAATCATTTAACTTACACTGATTTAATAAAATCAAAATAAAAATCATTAAAACATTTAACTTAAATTGATTTGACAGGTCCCCACTAGAAGACCAAATCGAAATAGCATGCCCATGGACAGAACTTGCTAGTTTGATTTAGGAGAGGGGCACCATGGGAGATGTGGCAACATAGCCCCCTAGAATGCCCACAAAAACAGGAACTGACTTTAGCTTTCTGTCCATTTAGCTGGCAGGAGACTGAGGGGCACAGGTATGGATGCAGTCCAGCTCCCATACCATGCCCACACAGTGACCAGGCCCTCCGCTTGCCTGCAGGGTGCCCTATTGCACTGGGGCACTCTGTTCCAGGACCCTGATAGCCCTGAGGCAGATCCCAGCATCACCACAGTGCTGGCCCTGCAAGCAGCCTTAGTTCCGCTGCCCACCTCTGTTCGCCATCTTATCTGGGCATGCCAGACTAGCACAGACTGGTGGGAATGGGTAGTTCTAGGCACCTGGGACAACAAGCAGTGCAGGAGGAACTTCAGGATGAGCAGGCAGACGTTTGCTCTCCTTGTCACTGAACTTGCCACAGTCCTGCAGAGCAGAGACACCCCCTGGAGACCTGCCATCCCTGTAGACAAGAGAGTGGCCCTTGCACTGTGGAAGATGGCCACTCTATGGCACACCTCTTTGGCATCAGAGGGTCTGCCATTGGGACAGTCTTTCAGCAGGTCATTGGCACCATCAAACGCTGTGCTGCTACTCCGCCTTGTCACCCCGAGAGACCTGTGGGACACAATGGATGGCCTTGTGACCCTTGGCTTCCTGAACTGTGCGGTCACACTGGATGCAACCCACATCCTGGGGTGAACCCTGGAACAGTGTGAGACCAAGTACCAGAACCACAAGGGGTACCATTTGATGGTACTGCAGGCCATTGTGGACCACTGGGGCATCTTTATTAACAGTTATGTTGGTTGGCTGGGGAGGGCACACAGTGCCTGCATCCTTTGCAGCTCCACTCACTACGGGGGCTTTGGGGGTGGGCACATTCTTCCGCCCCACAATAACATTGTCCTCAAGGAAGTGCAGGTGCCTGTCCTCATCATCGGGGATGCCATGTTCCCACTCCATCCGTGGTTCATGAGGCCTTATATGGGACGCCTCAATGTCAGGTCGGAGCTCATTAATTGGAGGCTGAACCACTGACACCAGGTGGCTGAGTGCACTTTTGGGCAGCTCAAAGCCCAGTGGAACTGTCTCCTAACATGCCTCCACCTTGCCAAGGAAACCACCACCAAGGCTGTGAGCAGTTGTGTGGCTCTGCATAACATGTGCGAGCTGAGGAGAGAGAGA
The DNA here is from genome assembly GCA_007922195.1 of Podocnemis expansa. Lineage (NCBI taxonomy): Eukaryota > Metazoa > Chordata > Testudines > Podocnemididae > Podocnemis > Podocnemis expansa. Next base: position 773,198 of record ML682124.1, on the reverse strand, counting down.
GACACTGGCCTGCCTGGGACCTGCTATTTCGATGCCTTATTTCGAGGACAAAGTTTTTTGTCCTCGAAATAAGTTGTTTCGAAATAAAAAAGCCCTCCCCGTGTGAACATAGCCACAGTCTGGCCGGGGTGAGGCACTTCCTCCTTCTTGGTGCCATGAACTCTGGAAGAAGGAAGTTCAAAGCAGCATTAAATCAAAATAATGGTTATTTCACAATAACATGTCCAAACAGCATAGTTTTGAAAGAACGGTATCAACTTAACCATCAATTCAATAAAATACAAGGTTTTATTATATCAGAACGACTTTCTTTATTGCGAGATAAGGGAGCTCTTTATCTCGATATAAGGACAGGTAGTGTGGACCTGCCCTGCTTTAAATTGAAATAATCGACACTGTTTTGATTTAAAGACTGTGTGTGGAAATACCCACAGGGCTTTTATTATGTCAGCTTAGGCACTTGTGTAACCCATGTGCATAAAAAGGTGCAATCTCTTTCAGGGATCCTTTATGGCTGGGTTACATTGCTGGGCAGACTTTGCAGCCCAGAAACCAGAACCTTCTGGTAAAAGGGTGTGGGAGCACATTGAGCATGCTCCACAAGTTCTATGGTTGTGTTGGAGTTGCATGCCCAGGGAGAAGCCTGAGAGGAGCAGCATGGAGAGGAGCAAACAGAGAGCTGCAGAGTGCATCTGCTAAGGGAGTCAGTGAAAGGAGCTAAGCAGCAGAGGACTGCAAGATGCTTTCTCCCTGCTTTGGACTGTTTTGCAGGGGAGTTGTCTGCAGCAGAACTGAGAGTTGGATGGCCAGTGACCTGATTGCATGGTGCTGGCTACACAGGAGGAAGAAAGGACTGCATGGCATCTGGCCTGAAGATTCCTGCAGCTAGAGAGGATGAGGATTGCTTCCTTCTTCATTTAAGCCTCAAGGACTTAAAAGACTGCAATTGAGATAAGGGTGACTCCACCTGAACTTTGGGAGTCTTGGGTTTCTTACTGTTTTGTTTAAATTCATCATGTTTTCTTAGAATAATGCTTCTTTAGTTAGTTAATAAAGTTCATTGTATGTTTATGCTGAGTGGTAGTTTAATGTGGGATGGGAACTCTGATCAGTCTTCATTGTGGCTATGTCTACACAGGGCAGGCTTGTTTCGAAACAACACATTTCGAAACAAGGTGTTTCGAAATAACATGTTATTTCGAAACAACTTATTTTGCAGGACAAAAACTATGTCCGCGAAATAAGGGAGCGAAATAGCAGGTCCACAGTGTGGACCTGCTATTTCGCCTGGGGAGGGGACTGCATGCACCCACAGGGTGCAGTGCAGAGGGGCGCTGGACTCCATGGGTGCCTGCAGGGGACTGCAGGCACCGCACCTCACCTGGAGGGTGCCTGCAGTCCCCTGCAGGCACACGCCAGGAGAGGCGTGGGGGGGGCGCCTCACCCCAGGGGCTTTAAAGCCCCCACTGCCCCCAAACCTGGGGGCGCGGCCCTGGCACGCGGCTGGTGCCCGCTGCTGCCGGGGCCGGAGTGAGCGCCAGCCCAGAATCCCCGGTGCGACGCTCCTGGGAGGAAGGTCACATGTTGTTTCGGAACACTTTGTTCTGAAACAACATGTCAGAACAAGGCTGTTTTGAAACCTCTGGTTTTGAAACAAGCCTGTTTCAAAATCAAATAAAGTTTAAGGTGTTTCAAAATGACCACGGCCATTTCAAAACAAGCTGTTTGCTTGTTTTGAAATGGTCATGCGTCATGTGGCCATGGCACTTCTTATTTCCAAACAACCCCTGTGAGTCATACCCTGTGAGTCCTGAATAGACTGGATCCTGGCTCTCCAGCTGCTTTCTGCAGGGGTTTTCTCTGTGGGGCACTGGAGAGGGGCAGGTGAATGCATTTGAGCCCACCCTGGCAGGTTACGCTTGCTTAAGTCGACTTAATAACATCACCTCTTAAGGTCGACCTAATGCTATGGTCAACATTAGTAAGTTGACTTAAGCCAGTGTAGGTGGAGAAAATGCTTAAGTCGACCTAACTGGCCTCCAGGAAGTGTGCTGTGCTCACCTCCTCCATCAACCTAGCACCTACCAGTGTGGATAAAGGCAATTAACAGGAGTTTTCAATGTGGACTCTCTAAGTTGACTGAAAGTCAACTTTAAGTTGACTGAAAGTCAACCCCGTTAGGTCGACTTAACAGAGTTTCCAGTCTAGACATACCCATGGAGTGTAATGATAAATACTGGTCTATGGCACATTTTTTTGGAGATGAGTACTGCAGAGCTTCTCTTGTCATGCAAGGGAGTGAGGCCAAAATTGATATTACATAGTAGGAAAATTGCATAATTCCATATGTTAAATGCCTTACTGCATAGTTGACCAGGTCCTTCCATCCCGATATTCACCAAAAATAGGTTCAATATATACTCTGAACATTGTTATGAGATATAACTTGGAAAATATCTGCAATTGCATGTTATATAAAATGTAAATAACTTACATTCTAGATTGGAAAACAGCTTAGCTGCACAAAGGAGGAAAAGAATAAAAACTTAAAAACTAAAACTCTGAGAAAGCCGTAGAGAGGATTTCTAGTTATGGTGCTGGCATAGGACCCAAGTTTAGTTACTTTCAGTGCCCCAGACTCCTCTGAGACTTTCAGCAGTCAACCAGAGCAAATCTATACATATATTAAAGTGCCTGACTCTCATTGACATCAAAAGGAGTTATGTACTTTAATATATGTGGGCCACAGTCTGATGTGTCTCAGTTCTTCATTCATAAAAGGGATATAACAGCATCACCTCTCTTACAGGGATATTGTGAGGATAAATATGTTAGAGATTAGGTGCTGAGAGACTAAAGTAACTGGAGTGTGAAAGTACAAACAATTGTTTTCTAAAACAGAAAACATAAAAGCATTATTATAATTTTTATTTTGTAGAGAGTACCCTTAACAAGTAGGTAAATTAAGAAATTCACATAATTAAATTAAGTTCTTTTTTTTTTTAATTTTTTTTTTATTTTTAATGTACAAAGTTTTAGCTGGCTGAACTAAACAGTTAGAAATTTGCCACCATTGCTGTAACACTTTCTTTGCTTTTAGTATCAAAGTCAATTTGATGTTTCATTTCTGTTGTTGCTGGATCCAGGTTTAAAAATCAAACAAAGAAGAGTGTGGGAGGGAACACCCTGAACTTCCAAAACCAGCTGTAACTTGCTTTTCCCTGAGTTTGGCAAGTAGCCCAGATTTGACAGTTTTGCCATCTGCTACTTTTCATATGGATTAACAAGGGCTCCCACATTTTTTAGACCAACATTGCATAAAATTAAGTACTGAAGTGTCCCTTTGCCTGCTTTCTCATTTACCCTTCATTTCAGAGTCTGAGAATTATTTCTTTTTTTCTCTTTCTGAATGCCATTTAACAGTGGTAGCAACTATATGTCTCCAAGTGGTGATATGTGTGGGTGTTTGTTTGTTTTATGGATTATTGCTTGATTAATGGGCCTTTTTGTCTTTCATTTTCTGCAAAGAGAAAACAAAGAATGGTCTTTTGCATTCAATTTTTACTGAAGTTCCTAGCAATTTGTTGTTTATACCTGGACAATTCCACGGGGGGGGGGGGAATATTTGTTTGTCTTTCTATGTGTGGATGTAAAAAATAGGTGTGAATGAACATGTGTGTGTATGCCAGAGGCATAGACATGGGTGGGCCCAGGTGAACCAAGGCCCACCCACTTGGGCCTGAGGCCTGCCCATGTTAGCTGCTCCACCCTGTGAAGCGACACAAACTTGGTCACAATGGCCAGCAATTTGTGGGTGTGACTGGGACAGACACTGTTGCTTCGGTCACAGCTGCAGGACCCAGTGGCCATGGTCAGGAGAGGGGCAGAGGCACCAGAGACAGTTATTCTGCTCTGCTTGCAGCCACTGGGTCCCACAGCTGTGAGCAGAGCTGAAGCACCAATCCTTTTCTCTCACTTGTGATCACCAGCTGCATTGGTGAAGTTTGTGCTGCTACCAGCCCAGGTACTGTTGTGCAATCCATCTGGGGGAGGAGGGTGCTAATGGGGGGAGGCAGCTTTTAGTCACATTATACTGCACGCTAAATACTCATTGGCCTGCTGGGTATGACATCATCTTGACATCACCCACAGTCATGCTCCCACTGTGGAAAAAAAAGTGCATGTTTTTCATTGGTTCATGGAGGGGAGAGCTGGGGTGAGGCCATGGTTGTGCCATTCTTACCCAATCCCATCCCCTAACTCCTCTCTTCCCTCCTCACCCCACCCCATCACTCCCTGTCTCTATCCCCTACCCCTCACCCCACCCATCAATGGTTCACTCCACTCAGTTGCTGGCAGGGTCAGGGACCCTAAGAGTTGGGCTTGGGAAGGGGTAAGTGTTGGGGCAGCAGAGAGTGAGAACTCAGACTGACAAAACAGGCTTTGAATGAGTATGATTCATGAAACCAGCCACACACACCACAGGGAAAGCAGTAGGGGGCAGGTAAAGAGAAAGAGAAATAGAATCAAACCACAACCTGCAGAGGAAAAGAAAAGAGAAAAACAGTTTGCAGCAAAGCAACACAGCAAGCAGTCAGGATCAGGAACCACAGTGGCAAGGCTAAAATGAAAATGAAGGTCTGCTGAGTGGGAAGTCTACTTACTGCCCACTGCTTCAGCAGGGAAGGGAGAGGTAAAGTGAGCAGCCAATCAAGGAAGGCAGAGCCTCTCCATGCCTCCAATAAACTCCGTCCCTGGATCCAAGCCAAAAATTTAAGTCTGAACTCTTTCCTATATTTTATATAAATCTAGATCCAAACCATTTAGTCAGGAGCATCTTTAGTCTTGAGTGCTCTGCTAAATGTCCATCTGAGATTAGAGTGAATCATTGAACTACATATTGAAGAACATACAGGAAAGGCAAAGAAAGCATTTGTTAATATTAATGTTGTACCTGGTTCTTATATACTGCTTGTCATCAGTGGCTCTAAAATCACTTCCCAATCTTTAATGTATTTATCATTTCAATACTTCTGGGAGGTAGGGAAGTACCATTATCCCCATTCCCCATTTTACACATAGTTAACTGAGTTACAGAGGCTACGTCTACACTAGAGGGCTCAGTTAAATTGACTTAATAAGGTTGATTTAAAGTGGACTTTATTAAGTCAACTGAGAGAGTTCCCATTTGTTTAAGTTGACTTTATAAAGTCGACTTTATAAAGTCGACTTAAGCCAGGGGACCCATTTAAAGAGTTTTAATGACTTAAATTTTATTTAATGACTTAAATAAAGTTGACTTAAATGGCTCTCCTGCCTTATATTGACTTTATTAAGCCCACTTTAATGGCCACATTTTATTATGTTGACCTAATCAAGTTGTCTTGACTCTTAAAGTAACTTTAAGGGTAAGAGTTAAGCAAGTGCTTAAGTCGACTTAACAAATTTCAAATGTGGTGATGGAGTTCCTTAAGTCGACTTAAGTCTGTTAAAGTCAACTTAACCCTCTAGTGTAGACTTAGCCAGAGACAATAACTAACTTGCTCAAGGACACACAGAAGTTTGTAGCAGACCAGGGACTTGTACTGTGATCTCACAAATTCTAGTTTAGAACCGTACTCATAAGCAAGATGCTATGGTAGGTAAAGGAAACACTTTATGAAAACAAACAAACAAAGATAAATAACCTTGGTTAGAGTGGACTACAGTGTCCTCATTATAGATCCAACAAAGTTGAGCTAAGAGGCTCTGCTGTGCAGTAACATCCTACTTTGAACTCAGTGTGCCACAGTTGGATTGAATTATGAAGTGCTTTGCAAATTTCCCGGGTCAGTTCCATAAATTATGGGATCAGAAAGGACCATTTTGATCCTCTAGTCTCACCTCTCATGTAAAACAGACCAAAAGATTTTTCCAAAATTATTCTTAGATCATATCTTTTAGATAATCATCCAATTTTGATTTAATAATAGTTATGGAGAATCCAGTGTTACCCTTCGGAAATTGTTCCAATGGTAAATTACTGTGATCTTTAAGAAATTCACATTATCTCCAGTCTGAATTTGTCTTGCTTAAACTTCCAGCATTGCATTAGGTTATATCTTTCTCTGCTGGATTGCAGAGCCTGTTATTAAATCTTTGCCATTAAATTGTGTCAAACTGACTTAATGGATTTCTTCAACAAAATAACAAGCACTGTGTATAACATGGAAGTGGTACATGTGTTATATGTTGACTTAAGTAAGACATTTTATACTGTCTCACATGACCTTTTTATAAACAAACTACGGAAACACAACATAGATGGACTACTTGTAAGATGGTTGCATAAATACTTGGAAAACCATTCCCAGAGAGTAATTATCAGTGGTTCTGAGTCAAGTGGGGAGAACATATCAAGTGGGGTCCCGCTGACATAAATTCTGGATGCAATCCTGTTCAGTGTCTTCCTCAGTGATTTTAATGGCATAGAAAGTACATATATAAAGTATGTCGAAGATACCAAGCTGGAAGAGATTGAAAGTGCTTTGGAGGATAGGATTAAAAAAAATAAAATCTGAATATACGGTAGAAATTGTTTGATGGAAATAGGATGAAATTCAGCAAGGACAAATGCAAAGTACTCCACTTGGGAAGTAACAATCAGTTGAACACATACAAAAAGGGATATGATTACCTAGGAAGGAAATCGCAGAAAGGGATCACATGATCATAATGGATCATAAGCTAATATGAGTCAAGTATTGCAAAAAAAACAAATATAATTCTGGGATGTTTTAGCAGGAGTGTTTTAAGCAAGAAATGAGAAGTAACTCTTCTGCTCTACTCTATGCTGGTTAGGTCTCAGAAGGAGTATTACATCCCGTTCTGGGCACCAAATCTCTGCAAAGATCTGGCAAATTGGAGGAAGTTCAGAGGAAAGCAGCAAAAATTATTAAAAGTCTAGAAAATGTGACCTATGAGGGAAAACTGAGGAAAAAATAGGCTTGTTTATTATGGAGAAAAGAAAACTGTTGGGGGGGGGCTAATAAAATTTTCAAATACATAAAAGGTTATTACAAAGAGGAGGAAGAAAAATTATTCTCCTCAACCCTGATCCTGCTTAGCTCACTACTCTGAGGATCCCTCACCTACCACACATGCCTTTCCACCCTCTTCCCCAAGAGGCACAAGTGGCAGATGGAAGAGGCACCTGAGCAGCAGTGAGCTAGACCCCACATCAGCGTGGGATCTGCATCATCAGGCAGGAAGGATGGGTGCCCTTTGCTTTCAGACTTGCAGCTAGGTTTGCCCTACACTGGGCTTCTCACTCTGTGCCAGCTCATCACAGGCTATAATCTACCTCACAGAAAACCTGATGCTGGGGGCTGGACCAACTCCTTCTGCAGCAGTATATGACAGGAGAGAGTGGAGTGTGGTCCTCACGGGGCAGTGGAGGAGCTTCTTGCGGTGGCTGGTTGGGGCAGTTAGCCTGCCCTGTTCTATTACATCTAGGCTATGTCTACAGAAACAAACAATTCAAAATAGTTATTTCAAAATAACTATTTCAAATTTAAATCAAAGTTATTATTTTGAATTAGAGAGTCTTCATTAGACTCCTAATTTGAAATAAAGTGGGCTTTATTATTTCAACCTAGAGGGTCTACATTAGACTCTGTATCTTGAATTGGGAGAGGATCCCCTCCTTACTGGGCTGGTTTCCCAGCCGGGGGCATGGATTCCCCCGGTGGGCTGGTTTCCCCACTGAGGCTTCCCTGCACCTGATAGGGAAACCAGCCGTGATGGGTTTCCCTTCCCCCAGCAGGGAAACCAGACCACCAGGGGGTCCCTGGCCATTATTTCAAAATAAGCCTGTTCCACAGCTTAGAATGGCTTATTTTGAAATAATAATTTTGATTTAAGTGCTATTTTAAAAGCAGGTTTAATTATTTTGAAATAGTGTTTCATTATTTCAAAATAAACACTTATTTCAAAATAACAAAATGCATGCATAGATGGGGGGAAAAGTTATTTTGAAACAAGTCTCCTTATTTTGAAATAAGTTCTAAGAGTAGACATATCCCTGCAACCTATGTTTAAGACTCTCTTTATTTAAATAGACTAAGATCCTTGATCCAATCACTATACATCTATCAAGATCTTTCTTACTCCTGAAACCTGCATTATAAGAACATGAAAAACCCAGCTGCAGCTAATTTTTTTTTTCACATAAGTGACATTTTTGTTGCACTTTGTTTACATAAATAAATAAATAAAAGCAAAACTTTGAAATTTCTTCCAGGCCAATGCCATAAAAACTACACAAATTTGTAACAGTAAAAACAGTCTATTTACTTTTTTACACTGAGGTTTAGGCATCTGTGAATAAACTGAGTTCTATTTCAACTTATAATTCAGGGAAGGGGAAAAATTCACAATTAAGTCCCAAAAAAGTTAATGGTCATTAAAAATGTATGCAGCATATAAGTGTTTTTAACATCCTGGCCATCTGTACATCTCATTTTACTTAGTTTGGGGAGACGTCTGTTGGTTTGAGCAAATGGGTTATTTTTCACACATTACTATTTTTATCTTCTTGGAAGTCTATAAACACATGCACCAAAAACTGCTTAATTACTTCAGTCTCCCTAATGGTAAAGTTACTATAACCCTTTTAGAAAAATATGTGTCTGAAGCATCGCCACAATAAAGACCCCATTGAGAAGATGAAATATCTAGTTCAGGTCCTTTGCAATATATCCTATTAGCGTTAGTAAATACATATGCAGTTAACAGTAGTAGCAATGCAAAAAGTCTGCTGAACTCCTTAATTCTGATTCATATGATATAAATACAGACCCCCTCAACAAGTAAACTGTTCAAAGAGTTTTGAGCATGTTTTGTGGAGCAGAGTTAAGCTTCTAATCAGAATAGACAAAAAGGACATGCACAGATTTTTACTGCCATTCACTTTTTAAAGTCAGTCCTAAAGTTGGGGTTTTTTGCATAGGTTTTTATAGGAAAACTTAACAAATGGGTTGTTCATTTTTTCAGTAGTCAACTTCTTATAAGCACCTAGGAGAAATAAGATTACCTTCACCAGAAAATTGAAGTGCTGTTTAAATATTTAAATCTCCTTTGTGAGTTCTCCTCTCCATTCCCAAGGTACTCCTAAGGACAGAGTATATAATTGGCTTCTATGACAAAATCCTGAATAGAACTCAGTGTTCCTCTTCCAATTATACAAATAAAGACTCAAGCGGGAACTGAACATTGAGAAATGCCTAAGTTGTCCAGGTGCTAGTACATCACTAAGGCTGTGTTCTCACACAGCCAGTTATTTCAATATGGTTGTTTCGCAACAACCATATATCGAAATAACCCTTATTTCGAAACAACTTATTTCGAATTAACAAAATGTTAATTCGAAATAAGGAAAAAACTGGGAATCGAAATAGCAAGTTCACACTGTGA